>JABFFC010000081.1:0-53446 GCA_013623535.1 Fusarium penzigii
CTATAATTGAACCCACACTCAACCTATTTCGCCTGCCACTTCACCACCGCGTGGGGGATTGTCTTGACTGATAGATGGAGAAAAGACCATGGGGTGTGGTTTCATGTTGTAGTCTGCTGACGTTGTTTTTCTCTGTCTCGGCTTTTTCAAGTCGTTCCATCTCCGTACACATTGCAATGAGAAAGACATCAAATCTATCAAGTCTGAATCAACCCGTCATATACTATACATCATTTCATAAGCATGATATGTTCAATTTTTTCATTGACCGGTTTCCTATCCCGTCCGTTCTTCTACCCAGCTCTCGTATCATCATCATGCATGTGTCCGCTTACATACCATACACAGAGCTCATTCAACACCAAGAATCCTGACAAAGTTTCCCAACTTTTTTTTTCCCTTTCTGACATCGCTTGAACCATGACTCCACCCTCTTTCCATTCACAAGGTACCCCCTTTCACACACTTACATCTTGTTCACAAGTCTTCGCTCCTCCTTGAGCTTGACGAGCTTCTCGAGAGCCTCGTCCACGGGGATCAGCTCACCCTTGTTCTGGGTGCTCTGGTCATCTCGGTTACGGATGTTGAGCGTGCGTGAGCTGGCCTCCTCGGCGCCAACAACTAATTGACACTGTTAGCTTGCCTTGTCTTAGACACATTTCACGTCCGCCTTTACGTACCAAAGATAAAGTTGTACTGCTCCAGCTGACCAGTGCGGATCTTCTTCTGGAAGGTGTTGCTGCTCAAGTCCACATCAATATACAGACCCTTCTTGTGGAAGGTATCTCGGATCTCGTTGGCGTAGTCGTTGACAGCAGGCATGACGGGGACAACCAGGATCTGTCGAGGGCTGAGCCAGAAAGGCCACTTGCCAGCAAAGTGCTCGGTCAGGACACCAAACATGCGCTCGAAGCTGCCCATGACAGCACGGTGAATCATGACAGGGCGAGAGTAACCCGCGGGGAGGTCCTCTGAAGGATCGCTGCCATCGCTGACACCCGTCTCGTCCTTGCCCGCCACGTATCGGAGCTTGAATCGTCGGGGAAGGTTGAAGTCAAGCTGGATTGTACCGCACTGGTGGTCTCGGCGAAGGGCATCGTACAAGGTGATATCAATCTTGGGACCGTAGAAAGCACCATCACCGGGGTTCATCTCCCACTTGGCGTCGTTCTTCTCAGCGAATGACTTGAGAGCCTCCTCGAGCTTCTGCTCGGCAATGTCCCAGGTGGCAATGTCACCGACGTACTTCTCAGGACGAGTAGACAGCTTGAGCTTGAAGGAGAAACCAAAAAGGCCGTAGATACCGCTCAAAAAGTCAAAGCATGACTCAATCTCCTCCTTGATCTGTATTCAACTATTGTCAGTAGTCTCCTCATCCAGCAACGCATCCCTCACGTACCTGGTCAACAGTGCAGAAAATGTGCGCATCGTCCTGCTGGAAGCGACGCACTCTGGTAAGACCAGACAGCGCACCTGAGAACTCGTTTCGGTGCAGAACACCAAAATCTGCCATCCTCCATGGGAGGTCCTTGTAAGTGACATCAGTGTGGGAGAAGATCTTGCAGTGACCGGGGCAGTTCATGGGCTTCAGGCCATAACGCTCCTTCTCGACGTCAAAGGTGAACATGTTCTCCTCGTAGTGACCCCAGTGGCCAGAGATCTTCCAGAGATCCGACTTGTAGACGTTGGGAGTCATGACCTCAACGAAGCCACGCTTCTGGTACTCGCCCTTGATGACATCCACCAAGGCGTTGTAGATGCGCACACCGTGGGGCAGGAAGAAGGTAGAACCGGGAGAGACCTCGTCAAAGAAGAAGAGCTTCTGGTCCTGACCAATCTTTCGGTGGTTGCGCTTGGCGGCCTCGGCAAGGAAGTGCTTGTACTCCTCGAGCTGCTTCTTGTCGGGGAATGAGATACCAGCAATTCGCTGGACGGACTCGTTGTTGCTGTCACCGAGCCAGTAGGCAGCGGAGTTCTATATATGTGTCAGTTGGCACGCACTTGACCACCAGGATCGACATATGCTCACCCTGAGAACTGAGAAGGCCTTGATGTTACCAGTGGTGGGGACATGAGGACCACGGCAAAGATCGATGAGGGGGCCACATCGATAGACAGTGCTCTTGGTGCCATCAGGGACGCGCTGGTTGATGAAATACTCCTTGTACTTGCTGTACTTGAACATCTCAAGAAGCTCCTCCTTGGTCATCTCAAGACGCTCAAAAGGCTGCTTTTGCTTGATAATCTGGTTGGAGAGTTGCTCGAGACTCTTCTTGTCCTCGTCGGTGACGGAATGTCTAAGCATACGTTAGTTACAGAACAAGATGAGAGGAGAAACTTGATTCCGTACTCTCCCATGTTGGCCATATCATAGTAGAAACCTGGAGGGTCCTCAGTAGGGGGACCGTTGCAGAGATAGCATCCGAATCGTCGCTCGGCAGCCTCTCCGAGAACGTGGGCCGAGGAGTGCCAGAAGACCTTCTTTCCTGTCGATGGCATCAGTACAAAAGTGCACCCCTGAATTCAACAACCTCTCAATTTACCTTCGGTATGTTCGAAATCGAGAAGCTCAAGCTTGCAGTCCTTCTCTAGAGGTCGGGTAAGATCCCACAACTCTCCATCAACCCTGGAGATGACAGTGCGCTCAAGCAAAGACTTGGAGATGCCCTTGGCAATGGCCGCGGGGGTAGTCTCCCATGCCGTTCCCTTCTCCTCCTTTCCATTGGGAAGAGAGATGGTGATTTCCTCGCGGGGTTTCGCTACGTATTTGGTCAGTCGAGTTGGATCGAGCGATTGGTTGACGTTTTGGATCTTCGAGTGACTACCCACCAGCAATCTCGGCGTCCTGTCGTGCCTTGATCTTTTCAAAAAGGTCAAGTCGGTGCTTGATGAACTCGGGGGTATCAGGGAGCTATGTAGAAGAGATGAATGTCAGTCATTGTGGGAGAGGGGGAAAAAACAACAACACAATCATGATCCCATTCATGGTTCCATCGATTAGGAGAGAGTCGATAAGGAGGGGCCACAAACCTCGAGACTAGAAGACTTGGGGCCCTTGGCCGGCTTCTCCTTGGGCTGCTTAGCAGGTCGTGAAGGGATGCTCTTCTCGGGAGCACCCTCGGCAGCCTTGGGGACGTCAACTTGTTCTGACGACATGGTGAAGACTTGCGATTGTTTGTCAGTTGCTAGTGTGAAGAAGTTGCGGTCTTCACTCTGGAGAGGACGGTCTATGGTCTATGAGTGGGATGGCGGGGCACAAACACTGACACACATACAATCTAGGGGTGGGGTTGAGTCACAGAGCAAGGCCAGGGGGGTTTCAATAAAAGGAATTTAGCAGGGGAGGTTCCCTTGTGATTCACGCCGGTAGATCTTCGGCGGTCGATTTGTCTGCCCATCATCATGTGTGCTCGATCGATTGGTATGATGGTTTTAATCATGTCATGTCGAACATCTGAAGTTTACGTATAAGGATGTTATTCATTGATTTGCATTGTAAATTCTTCGATGTCGATATTGATATGCGCGGCGAGTACTATGCCAAATCACCATATCCAATCTTAATAACTTGGCTATCTCTTAAGCTCCTTCAGTTGTACATACTAATTTCTATAGTAGAAAACAAATATCAGGGGTATCAATCTCTAAACGCCAGACCTTGACTCTGTACAAATCCTTACCAATCAATCCTCATCACAGCCCATACCTGGTCACACACTCTTCCCTATGTGTCTCTAAACACTCCAGCGCACAAACTCTTGTCCCGCACTTCATACACCGAACTCGTCCCCAGTACCCGCACACCTCACAGAACATCCTCGCTGGATACTTCTCATCCCAATCACCTGTGACTTCTCCATAATTCAAAGGCGGATGCGTCAGTAACTTGCGTAGCTCTTCGTCTGTAGGCATCGGTGGTACGCGTGACACGAGTAGAGGGTTGTCATCGCCGGGATGCGCTTTCGGTGGTGAATGGAAAGAGGTTGGGAGTACGGGAGGAAGGTCTGCGTCTTGCATCGGGGTGTCTTCGGGTTGACGAGATGATGTGGGAGTATCTCTTTTGCTGATTGCAGGTCGCTTATTGTTGGCGCCGGATGTGTTTGAGCGAGAGAGAGCAGGGTTGCTTTCTGCCAGTGCCTGCATGGCTAAGAAATCGTCCAAGTGATTTCCAAAAGTCTTTTGTGATTGTAGAATCTTGCGGACGTTGGCTGTATGCTTTCCCTGGGCTTCTTCGCGTTAGAACTTTAGGTCGTCATAAGAATCATGACCATCCGTACCTCTTCCACTCTGTACAGGTACCGGTATTGTGTTATCCCTGCCACCATCCTTATATAGCGCCTCGACCTCTTTCCGTCGCTTCGTGTCTTGTCGGGCTGTCAAATCGCTCAACGTCACACCTGGAACATTTCGAGCCCGTTTTCCTTTCGTAGGTGCTGTTGGGCGGTTGATTGTGTTATCAGGGACATAGGCCCAGCCTGGCGCACTGGTAGTTTTTGCGCCAGCAATCTCAATGACGCCGAAGTTGCTCATGATCGCATGAGATAAAAGTTATAAAATTCAAAACATTACAGTCGAACCAGAAACTTGAATGGATGGTGTGTAGAAGTTGAGTTCCTCCGAATTGAAGATACCTCGGAAAATCACCCATGCCAGCTCCGGATGTCGTTACGCCACTCCACCACAACACTCACACTGAAGAGCTGGGCTGTTGACGGTGGTGGGTGACGTAGGTAGCCAATCACGCGCCAGCACAACACAAGCTCTCACAATCCAGGATATTCCGAGCGTCCCCGGTCCCCGAACGACGACGACGACAACGACCTCTCACTCCCATCGAAAGCTACCATTCCCACCAGCAACCTCCTCCGAAATCTCTCCCTCCGTCGAGCGCCGAATATGTCCATGCTTCCCAGAGTCCTATCCAGCACGCGCGTGCTTTCCGCGCGAAGCTTCCACACGTCCGCCCGAAGAATGGCTGATGCTGTTCCTCTGCCACCCCGAAAACCCATGGGAGCTTTCCGAGGAGGGTAAGCAATGCAATTTTTCCTGGTTCTCTCGTCTAAAGGATCAATTCTCGAAGATTTTTGCGCAATGCTAACCTCTGCGCCATTTGACTAGACTCTTCGGCTTCCTTCTTGGCAGCTTCATCGCCGGCGGCGCTGCTTATAGCTATCTCCTCAAGGAGTACAAGATTTCCAACGACCTTCTCACCGAGGATATCTACGTATGTTTTAATTCGGCTCTCAATCGCATTTCAAGCCCGTCTTTCGTTGTTCTTCAACCAATGTGAGCTGAACCCTGGCTAATTCAATTGCCCATAGACCCTCCAAGCCTCCGTCACCCGCCTCACAAACTACGTTCAGGCTCTGGAGCAAAAGGCACAGTCAAAGAAATAAAAGGCTGAAATCACTGGCGAAAATGCATATCAGCAAGCAACACCCGAACACGAGCGATACCTTTTTCTCAACGCTGGCTACTGGGTTACTTTAGGGATGGATATGGTTAGGTCGGAATGGGGACGGTTGCGCCTCTCACACGCATCTGTTCAGATGTCACATCAGATTTCTCTGCAATCCAGGTTGCCGGGCATTCTGGCGTGAACGTGTACTATCTCACAATTGCGAACACGTTTGTAGATTCAAAGCAGGAAAACTTGAAATTTGAAACTTGTCATGGGCACTCACTCGCATTAATTCAATAGCTGACTTATTGTGGATAAGATTACTTTGTAAAACGTGGTGAAATCATTGATAAATCCTGTTTGGCTACATAAAGCTATGCAACCGTCATGGTGCATTCTCATGAGTGCACTAAGCCCGCGCCCGTAAAATCAAACATGCCCAATTTTATGCAGTAGAATCGTATCACATCCGTTTACAGCTCATCATGAGCCTCCTCCTCGGCAGCGGCCTCCTCCTTGGCCTCCTTGGCCTCCTCACTGGCAGCAGGGGCAGCCTCCTCGCTAGCCTCCTCCTTGACAGAGAGGACGGCCTTGTACTTGCCGTTCTCTTTGATGAAGTCAGCGAGATCCTCGACAGTGCGGGAACCGCTGTAGGTAACAGGGTCGGCCTTGCCGCCGGCGGGGTAGAGCTTGATGGTGGGGAAGCCCTGGATCTCATCAGGGACATCGTTGAGGGTGGCATCAACCTTGGCGATGACAACCTTGTCCTTGAAGTCAGAGGCGGCGAACTGGCTGGCAAGGTCCTCGTACTTGGGGGCAAGAGCCTTGCAGTGACCACACCAGGGAGCGTAGAACTCAATCAGGACATCCTTGGTGTCGTCAAGGACGATATCGTTGTAGCTCTTGGCGACAACAACAGTGACGGGACCCTCCTGGGTCTCGGGGATGGGCTCAGACTTGATGCTGGGCTCAATCTTGCCCTCAACGAAGTCGTCAACGAACTTGGCGATGGCGTCGTGGGTGATCTCCTTCTCCTGGTCAAAGGGGAACTTCTGGTTCTTAGACACCTCCTGGATGGCGAATGAGGGGAACTGGTCGGTCTTGAGGTTCAGGTTACCAGCGTGGGCACCGAAAGCAGCAGCGTCGATAGTGGCGAAGTTAATCTTGCCCTTGTACTTCTCAGCAATGGGCTTGAGAACGTCACCAAGCTTCTTGCGCTCCTCGGGGGTCTCAGCGAAGATGTAGGCGAGAGGGATGCCGGCAGACATGTAGCCGGCGTAGGTCTCAGGGCCGACCTCACCGACAAGGGGAGTGGCAGCCTTGGAGATGAAAGCGGAGATGGCCTCCTCGTCGAACTTCTCAGTGAAGGTGTTCTTGCCCTCGTCAAAGGACTTGTAGACAACAATGGCAGGAGCCTTGACGCCCTCGGCCTCAGCGACGGTGGCATCGTTAACACCGCCGAAAAGGTAGGTGTCACGGAGACCCTCAGCGAGGTTGGTGAAGGTCTGGTTGGAGGTCTTGTCGTCGGCATCGAGATAAGCAACAACGACGACCTTGTCGGCGGTCTTGAACTCTTCGATGGTGTCCTTGTTCAGGATGGAGACGGCGGGGAGGGACTGCTTAACCATGTATGAGGTGATGCTATGGGCAGATGTTAGCAAGGTTCAAGTATGGGAATTGACAGGTTGTCACTTACGCAGCAGCCTTGCGCTGGCCGGAGTAAGGGCTGACATTCTCAAGGCCACGGAAGACCTTGAGAGTAGGGTAACCCTCAACACCGAAGGTCTTGCAGAGGTCAGCTTCCTCAGTGCAGTCGATCTTGGCGAGCTTGATGTTCTTCTCCTTGAGAGAGGTGGCGGCCTCCTCGTACTCGGGAGCGAGGGCCTTGCAGTGACCACACCAGGGAGCGAAGACTGTAGACGGCAGCTTTGTCAGCGAACTGGTTCATGACGGAAAGAGGCTCTGCAAGGTGACACCACATGCAAGAGCCGCATTTCATAATATCAAGATAGAGACTTACACTCAGCAAGGACGAGGTTGTTGGACTTGACAAACTCGTCAAAGGTGTCCTGGGTAAGCTGGTGGACATCAGAGTCGGCAGCAGAGACGAAGGCGGCCATGGCAGCCATGAGGCCGCAGGCAACACGCTTGTGGTACATGATGAACTGTCGATTGAGAGGCAAAGGGGTATCCTAGAAAAAAAAGAAGAGTGCTCTCGCAAGAAACAGTGCAGACAGATACAGAAATAGTGAGGAGGAGAATGGGGAGAGGACGGATATATGTAGGGGAGCTCGGAGATGGAGACGAGAGGACAGTTTTGTACCTGAGGATAGAGGCGAGAGGCGATTAAGTCAGCCGTGGTCTTGGTGAAGGTTGGACTCTGAGACTGCAGTGTCCACCTTTAACTCTACGCGGCTGGATCTGGAAGGGGGGGCAGGTTAACTCGGGCCAGATACTTTCTCAATTGAACAAGTGTCCCTTTTTGTTGGCGGGTAGGTTAAGGTAAGGTAGCACCTGCACCTGCAGAGCACCTACAGTTCGAAGCATGACCCCTCCACTTCCCTTCCTTTGCCGGGCGGGCAGGAAGCTCAAGGGAAAAGATAGATGGGCCGGGTCCCTTCCAACGGGCTGTTGGGGGTTGCATACTAGGCCATTACTGGAGCAAGGGGAGGGTCTTGGAGGGGTGGTCAGGGATGGTGATAGGCCATGTCCACTCCATGGGATCCGCCGCAGCCTCCAGCTCCAGGGCTGCTGTAGGGACTCGAGGGGGGCCATGATGAGGCTGGGGCCCATGGGGATCGTCAAAGTGAAGTGAAGCATCCATCCAACAATGGGTTTAGGATGACAGTGGCACTTGATGTTGAGTATGTTTTCAGCAGACAATAATTCTTTAAGGGGCTATTGACATCTACGAGGTATCAAAAAGAGGTTTCAATCAGAACGTATGAATTCTTATCCTCCTTACCTCGTATTCCTTGTCTGCGCTGTGATATACTTTTTTTTTCCCCTTTGGCCGTTTCAAAAAGTTGACACCTATTCCAAAGTTTGGAATCTAAACCCAGGACCAGCCCCGGAAGTACGGACCTTTTACAACGAAAGGTCGGTGGAAGCAGAACTATATTCACGTACGGTTCGTCCCCATCGAGCCATTGCGGGATTCAACCTTCCGTTTTGGCAGACAAAAGGGCCACAATTCCAGAATCCCGGGACCCCGGTAGCTCTCAGCAAGGAAATGAAGAGCAAGAAGGAAAAAGAAAAAGAGAAAGAGGAAAAAAAACGTGTCGATGAGGTTGACATCGTTTGCGTGGCAACTGAGTGTTTCTCATCTTACAAATGCTTGAGGCCACGTCTGGTCTTTAGATATCGCACGGTTCAGCTTGGCGCTAACACGTTCAACCACTACCTCATCATGATCGAGGTCACACACAGGCCAGCGTGCCTATTGCTTTTTCCATCTGGATCTAAGGGGCTGGCCGAAGGTTTTCTCCTCCCTTGTTCATACAGAAAATGTCAACAATAAAAGTTCCATGCCCATCTTTATATGTCCATGATTCAAATCGATAAAGAGTGTATTACTTATGGACTAAAAGGTCTAAGACATACGGTATAGTTGCCCAACCTTATGCTTATATATCTAAATGAAATATCTTCTCAAGTCCCATTCGCTATTTATTATGCTCTATGTCGTGAAACTGATGGTTTAAGTGACTTTCAGTCTTCCAGTTCCCAGGCCTCCGAGAACAAGCTTCATTATCTCGACAGCTAACTGCCTTGCTACCGTCAATCAGGTTCGTCTTGATAACTGCATACTTTATAAACCACTTCTAGCGTTAAACCTTCTTTGGTCGAGGGGCTCGGCCATACTGGTTCGGCCACTTAACGTCCACATCCAAATCCTGAGCAGCATTCAAAACGAAGTTGGGCTGCCTCAAGAACTGTCTTGCTGCCAGCACCAGGTCTGCCTTGGGCTCGTCGTCCTCTTGGACGACTTTGCTAGCAAATTCACCGTCCGAAATGAGACCAACAGCGGCGATGAGAAGCTCTTTACCATCGGCACGGACAGCATCACGGACCTTGCCTGCAATGTCAGTCTGGAACGTCTGAGAAATCTCGATTCGCTGCAAAGGGCTGTTTCCACCGCTGCTGACATCAAGGACATCAACGCCGAGTGCAGAGAGTTGCTTGGCGAGCTGGATGGTTTGTTCGATGTCCCATGATGGTTCTTTGGTATACTCTGTCCACTCTGTAGCTGAGATACGGACCCAGAGAGGCATCTCTGATGGAATAACAGCACGGACGGCCTGGATGATCTCGAGAAGGAAGCGAGTCCTGTTCTCGAAGCTACCGCCATAGTGGTCGGTACGTTTCTGGATTCAAGTCAGTTGTTGCCCTAAGATAGTCACAATAGTGCAAGTAGAAATCAACTTACGTTAGAAACAGGGGACAAGAAGTTGGTCACAAGATAACCATGGGCAGCGTGGATTTCGATGGTGTCAAAGCCAGCCTTGACAGCTCTGACGGCAGCATCCTGCCACTTCTGCACAAGCTCTTTGATTTCATCCACGCTCAACGCATGAGGCTTGGCGTGGTCGTCGGCGTAAGGGACCTCACTTGGCCCGACGACATCGTTGGGCCAGCCGCCAACGCTCTCAGGGGCAAGAGTCTTGTTGGCGGTACCACCTATCCAAGGAGGTAGGGTGCTCGCCTTTCGGCCAGCATGAGCTAGTTGAATACCAGCGAGTGAGTTCTGGCTGTGAATGAAGTCGGTGATACGCTTGAGGGGCACGATCTGCTCATCTTTCCAGAGGCCAGAGTCGCTGGGACTAATACGACCACGGGCTTCGACGGCGGTGGCCTCGACGATGACAAGGCCTGCTCCCTGAAGAGCGAATTGGCCAAGATGCACAAGATGCCAATCTGTCAAAAATCCATCCTTGGCTGAGTACGTGCACATAGGAGACACGACAAAACGGTTATGGAGTTCAACGCCACGAATGCGAAGAGGTTTAAAGAGAGTTGGCGCAGTTGAAATATCGCGAGGTGTTCCAGCAGGCGGTTCCTGAGCTGGTGTGAAGTAGGGAACTCCAGGAGCGGGCTTATTCTCGATGTCCTTGCTTGTCATGATGAAGTGTTGTGTGGATTGAGATAGAGGAGGTAAGCAATTATGTCCGTAATTAAGATGCGAAGATGGACAAGTTGAAAGAGAGTTGATGGATTTATATATTTATGTTTCTTCCTTCTCCTTCCTCATATGTACTTGAGCTGTGGAAAGGGTGTCCGGGTAAATGCGGGGATAGAAGTTACTATTCAAGGATGTGCTGCTCACGAAGCTATTCACAATCTTACAACCATACATTCATTACCTACACTAGCTACATGCACACATACACACACGCCATCTCATTCCATGTCATAGCAGTGCGCCCTGTGAGAGGAGAAAAAAAAAATTGCGTTCAAAACCCCCATCATAGATTTCTCTGCGTTTCTATCACAAAAACTTCCCGAACTCCCGGGTACGAAAAAAGAGAACCCCGCCGTTGCTATGATGTTTTGATGATTTCTAAGCACGCAATGGCGAGAATGCCCCTCATAACTACGTCGTAGATTTTACTAATCACCTAAACCAGATTATACCCGATTTATCCCCGTCACTCTCTTATGATGCGACAGGAGAAAAAGGTGCATCGCGGAGGATTTAAGGCTGAAAGCTGACAAATAATATGAATTGTTATTGTTACATTATGTTGCAAAGATAGAGCGTCAATAAATGACTTGATGCGATTCGCGAGATGTATGATGGTATGTCCGTTGGAAAGGGTTTGTTGATTGGGTAAAAGATGTCATGACATAGAGAGCGCGATATGGTGAGTATCGAAGACAAGCTACATCTTTGGGATAACTAATACCTTTAACGACATGTGGTGAGGGTCTGAACATAATTACTTGACAGTATTAATCTTGTAGCAGGATCACAGGCCACGCAACTTCAGCAAATTCACTTCCTCACAGTGAACCCCTCAATAACCGCCCAGATTACGGTAGTAGTCTTTAAACTGTAACCCCGCCGTTGAACTTACAACAGACTCGAAGGAAGCGCCATGCGTGAGGCGCAGGTACGAACCCAATCATCATGTCTTCTATCCAAGAGGGTGTCCAGGCATCGTCATTCAAACAATAACGGCCCGGGCCGACGTCCTACTTCCACAGAATCGGGCCTGTAGCAAACCAAGGTCGAAGAGATGCTCATAAATGAAATATCTTGTCTTTTGGCTTCTATAAATCAAAACCCAAGGCGAACTCGTCTTCTAAGAGCATGCCCATATACTAATCAAACAAATCATCTATGAGCTAGCAGGCCATCTATCCAGCCTGCTCTGCATGATAACAAGTCAAAAACTCCGGATATCGCTCCCTCAGTCATATCAACCAACACAAACCGATTCCGTATCTCGGTCTATTTTCTACAAACAGATTCCATCCCATTTTCCTGCCCCCTCGACTCATGATGATCCGTCTATGAGTCGTAGCTGGGCTTGAAGCTCCATCGCTGGTTCTCAGTGCCCTGAGCGAAGGGGACACCGAGCTCGAAGAGTCGGAGAACAACGTCAGAGAAGTCCTTGAAGAAAGCATCGTTATCCTTGGCGTACTTCTCGACGTAGGGGAGGAAGCCCTTGTCCTGGATGAGAGCCATGTCGGTGGGCAGCATCATCAGGCTCTTAGTGGTCTTGTCCTCATACTGAGCAGGGCCGTTCCACTTCTTCCACTGCCACTTCTCCTCAAGGAGGAGACGGAAGTAGTCGTTAGTCAGGACGGTAGGTGAGAAGGTCCAGGGGCCGTCGAAGCCGGATCGGTCAGTGTGGCAACGGCCGAGGGCGTGGGCACCAGAGAGAGCGACGATCTCCTGGTCGTTGAAGCCCATGCGGTAGAAGATGTCTCGGAGGTGGCGCGAGTTCTTGGTGGCATCGGGAAGACGACCGTCAGGAGTGCAGGCAGCGGCGTCGCGGTCGCTGCGGCCAGGTCGGAAGGGGATGATAGGGCCCTGCATCTCCTGGATGGCGCAGACACCAGAGAGAATCCAGAGATCAGAGTAAGAGATCCAGGGAAACTTGACTGTGGGAATAGTTAGCTTATGAAGCGCATTGTTTGTGATTGGCATCGAACTCACCCTTTACAGGCTCAAGGAAGTCACGGGCAGCAGCAAGACCAGCGTTGGCACCGTGGTCACCCTCGGGAGCGAATCGCATGGTGGCACCGTTGCTGCCACCAGTGCCAGTCTCCTTGTCGTAGGTGCCACTAGCATGCCAAGCGAGACGGAGGAGAACGGGGCCGTAGCTGCCATCATCGTAGTCGTCCTTCTCCTCGAGGCGAGTGGCAATCTCGTTGTAGACCTTCTGGTAGTCCTCCTTGGTAGGAGTGAAGACCTTGGGGGTAGCAGAGGCGGCGCTCTGGTTATAGAAGTAGTAACCAGCACCACCGGCGGCAGCAGCAGCACCGGTCAGCCAGATCCAGGTGGAAGAAGACTTGTTGGCGGACTCGGAGGAGTAGTGGCGACCCTGGCGGAAAGCGTGGCGAGGAGCAATGTTGAAGACATTGCGAGTAGAAACTCGGGTAGCCGCACGGGCAAACTGTCGAGTAGCAGAGGCCATCTGTAAGAAGTAGGTGTTAGTTTCATGAGAATTGAATTGGTGCTTCAGGTGATTGACGTTGACAGCGTCTAATATTGCAATATGCGCCTGCAATGGCATAGGCAAGCCTGCTTGCTTGACAAGAAGGTGTAGATAAGACGAGCTTACCTTGAATATGAAGGAATGTGACGTGGGAAGAAGTGACTGGTCTAACTTGACAGAGAGATGAGGAGGGGAAAGATTCACAGGGGAGAGGAAGAGAAGGAGGAGAAGTATTTAAGAGTGAGATAAGAAATTAGGAATTTGTAGATAGAAGAAGCAAGTCACGGGTGTGTGTGTAGGGAGGGCGTCCCTTGACGCAGTCGCCCCAGGTACCTGATATACACAGCACAAATTTGGGATGATGCACGAGCTACCTTACGCTAGGTACGCTATAAATTCATGGAAAGCCGCGGAAAGATAACATTTCTCCCCTCCATCATTCCCGTACCGTTTCCAAAAGCAAGGGGTCATCTCATGAAAAGCCCTACGGAATATGGAAACGAGGGGGAGGGTTGTCCCGAAGTGCACTGTGCTTTCAGTATGCATGCCGAGGTACCTCCTTGTCTAAGCGCAAGCCTCAGTTTTGCTCTTCTCCCGGTATTGACAGTGAAGCGAAGCGCCGTCTTGTATAAAATTCGTGGCAAGTCGTCAGTCTTTTTTTTTTCTTGTCCGCCCCCGATGAGAATGAGAACCCGAGGTGTTGACATTCTAATTGACGCCTTGTGATTGGTTCCATATCACGACTTCGGCCCCAACGACACGCTGAGCCGGAGGGAAAACCCCTCCCCTGATGAAGTTTGGGACCATGGAGTAAGTGGAGCGTTGGTGGAGATTCCCATACTTCAGGCTGGATTTCTTTTGTGATTTCTCCTGCGAGAAAGTTGGTCATGTTGATTTGAAAGCTTGTGACAGGCTAGGCACTACCAAAGACTGGGTGGATAGAGGGACAAGGGAGTTGGGTAATTTGCCTAGTTGGGTAATTGTCTTGTAAAAACAGCCTGGAGTAGAGAGTAAAGAGACGAAATCGTGTGTTTTTTGCATCAGGCACTTTGCTTGACTGAGTAATGGAGTGCACCAATACCAAAGCAAATAGTGATATCTGAACAAAGAAATGGTTACATGGTGTGCTTTGAAATCGTCTGAGTAAGAAGGCAATGTGTGTAGACTTGAATTGAAAGACTTTCTGTTAGATAGTGCTGGTGCTGATGCAGAAATGTCAACATTTGCATGACAAATCGAACTCGTCGCATGTATATTTCCAGGGTGGCGTCCCTCAAGAAACAAATACCTGCCTTCGTATCTGTACAGTACAACACAATTTTTCTCAGGGTCTTTTCACTTTTTTTTTTTTTTAGTCTTATCAATTCCGATGATCGGCTCGGTATAATTTACCGAAAGACGGTTAATTGATTCCAGGGACCTAACCACTAGAATCTTCCGAGACCTGTCTTTTTTCGTCCTTGCCCTCTCACTAAGCAACTCAAACTCGCTGAGGGAGGTGTGAAAAACACAACAGTACCGCGTGGCTAGGCAGCTGAAGTGAGGGAGAGGGTGTGATGTCTGGCATGTGGTTAAGCCTAACGAGTCACGACCACCAACTAAACGAAAAAATATATTCCGGAATGCGGTTAGCTAGTCGGTTGGATGACAAAGATGCGCAACGGCTATTAACAGTGTCAAAAGTTAAGGCCAAGGAACGACATCATTTCAATACATTTTGTCGTTAACCCCCTTGTCCATGTCCCTTGTTCGCCCTAGTTGCATGGAAGGGAAACACAGGACCCCTGCGAATTTTACCCCATTGACCAGGGTAGTATTTGGAATTCATTCTTCTCCATACTTTTTTTTTTTTTATTTATTTACATGCAGCTTGTTCTCACTTTCGAATGTGTCGTTCATATGTGTTTTTGTTTATACCAATATCAGTCAAGAAGAGATTGCGCTATCTACTCAGTAACTTACCCGCGGAATCTACATATTGTTGGCCTACTAGATAAGCCTTGGATTGACTTAGATAGTCGGATTTCGCCGGTATGCGCCTAATCTCTACTAACCTCTCAACGTCTTCGTCTTCATCATGAGTAGAAATAAATCATCAGGACAGTTCCAGCTTGAGCTAGTTGCCATTCAAGATCAGTCCTTGCGTGCATCATTCTGTGCATGTCAACTTCTTGATCAGGCTAGCGTCGCCGACACTTACTCATCCATCATGAGACGGGTATGTCAGCTCAATGTTAGGCACACTTTAAAGTCAACCTCATGTAAAGTACCTTACGGACTGTACAGTACATGCACCTGGCCTGCAATCATCACCAACATCTGAACCTTGAGGATTGTTAACAGTCTTTTTCATTCAGCTAGAATGGATGGTAGCGTATTACTATAATGCTTTCATCCAGGCAACCTTTCTTTACTCGGATGTGTCTCCATCCAACCATGCCTCGCCCATTGTCGAGACGAAAACTTCGTTTATAATACAACGTCAAATTTCGCAATCACTGTGTTTCCCTTTCAGATCCAGCGCCTTATAACACCATCCTTTGTCTCCATCCCATTCAACCTGTGTTGATCAACACTTAGTTGAAGTCGGCAGTGCCTTGTGCGTTGGCATCTGGCTCTCCATGAAGCTGGTAGAAATTCAAGTACTGTGCTTCGGCTCGACGTCTGCTAGCCTCATCCAGCACTGGCTGGGCAGTGCCATTCTCTTTCGAGCCATCTGCCGCCTTGGATAACTTTGCGACTGATGCAGGTCTATAAAAGAATCAGTCACCACATCTTGATAAAATAAAATAAAATAAAAAATAAAAAGCACAAAGTATACTTACCCATAGATTTCTCGGTCGACTTGCAGAAACACCTTCATGGCATCCTTGTCACCTCGCTCAACCAAGTAGTCGAGATAGATCTGCGTGAGCTCCATCTTGACAGATGCTGAGAGACGGCTCTTTCCTCGAAGCTCATCAAATACCTGCTTCATTCGCTCGCCTTGCTTCGCCGCCGAGTCTGTGCTCGTGGGCTGGTCAAGCTCAAAGCGGAACCACCGTTCCCAAAAGATACGGCTATCAGCACACCATTGCACATTCTTCAAGAACACAGCTCGTGCTTCATCCGCAGATCCCTTGGCCTTCCAAAGCAGAAGCGCCCACTCCGCCACCAGTGCTGCTTTCGTGTACATATCCACCGTAGGAGAGTCGATCTGATCACTGTATACCTGAATGGCTGCATCCGTGCCGTTCTGTCGTCGCTGAACATTGGCCCACGAAACGATAACTTCAACTGAGTCGGGGAGTTTGAGCAGGATAGCCTCGTGGATATCCAGCGCGATCTGGACTCGACCGGCACTCTCTTCAAAGTATGCCCACTGCATCCGAATACCAGGGCGGCTGATGGGCACAAACATGGTCGATGCTCGCAGGTAGATGTTACGCACCTCCTCGTCCTTCCCAGCCTGTCCAGACATCCATCGGGCGAAACGGAACCAAAACTCGTCGTAGTAGGCACAGGTAACAAGGCATCGCTCGTAAAGCGCCACAATGCGGTTGTAATCACCCTCTGCTTCCTCGAAATCCAGGTACTTGCGCCAGTTGATCAGTTGCGAATGCTCCAATGCGGTGACGTGAAAGTAAGGTCTCTTTATCTCCGACTCATACGTCCATCGCTTGGAGACCTCGGTCTGCGTGGTCGTAAACACCTCGTAGTACATGCTGTCAATCTTTGTGCGTATGTCGCGTTCGATCTCAAGTTCAGGCTTCGGTCCACCACCGTACGCTGCAGCTTCCGCCTCGACCTCGGATTTGAATCGTTCAAGAGTCTCCGCCGGTACCACCTCAGACAATGGCTGGCTGTGTGAGAGAGACCGAAATCGTTCGTAATATCGAGCATACTGGTGCATGGGTATGCGAATGATGCGCGCGTGAATGGCATAGATTCGGTCATGCGCCTCCTGGCGCTCCTCGTACTCGATGTACTTATCCCAGAATGGATGGGCCAAGAAGTCCAGGCCGACATACGTTGAGCCACGCTCGAAGAGTCTGAGAACTCATGTTAGAAATGATCAAAATGGGCAGGGTAAGCTTGGAGTATTGGGGCGGAGAGGATCAGTACAGAAGGGAAGGTGGTTGTGCGAGTGAGTAGCATAACCGATACCAGGTTCTTCCTAATGGGAACGTGTTTGCGCAAGGACGGTTTGTGGTGTGTGGTTTAAAACGAGCATGGATGGACATCAAAAGAGCCTGACAGAGAGCGTAAGAGAGCATCCCGGTTTGATGGGGCTACTACAGGCATATCTCACCATCGGACGGACTTGAAATGAAGAAGTGTGAAGGCCTTGCGGACATGTCGGCCGAGACCACGCCCGTCAAGCGAAATCCTGCGCCGACTGGCATGTTAAGGGAAGGGGAAGGAAATATTTCCAGCTAAACTTACTCTCTGACGAGGTGTGGGTCGTGGGTCGTCTCCATCTTGAAGGAGCAGTATTCAGTCCACAAGTCGACAGAATTGGTGATGCAGGCGCATCCTCTCTCATATACCTGTTTTTCCCAGTCAGTTCGTGGTCATGATGGAGAGCGCAAACGATTGACGTACCATCTCGGCAGACTCGGGGCCAGCAATGTTGAATTCCAGGTCGGCATATTTCTTCCAGTATCCAAACAAAAGAGGGAACTTGAAAAGAAATCTATCGTATGCGTCACGGAACGTCGCCAAGGCCTGAGGACTCGAGTTGCGGTTTAGGCCACCCTCTAGGGTTTCGCTGGCCTTGATGAGGTTTTCCCAGTGTTCGAAGTTGTCGGGATCGGCCTCCTGCGATTGAGATCATTAGCATTTCGTCACTCGGCGTCCTCGATATCCATGTAACATACCACTTCTGCGTTGTGTTTGCGCACAGTCGCGTACTCTTCATCAGAGCCGCCATAGTGGCCAAAGTCGCTCATGCTGCCGAGATTTCAAGGTTATTGACGAATCCGATCACAAGATAACACGCTGGCTTGGGAACGAATGTGGCTACTGGGTAATTCGATATGAGTATCGAATGTAGAAATGATTTGGAGATGACGAGGTGGAGGCTCCAAGCTCGTCGCGAAATGAAGGGGTTGGAGGTTTGCGCTGATGGAATTGGCCAATTTTCTGGGCGAATACTTTAGTGTCATGTACTGTACTGCCCCTGATCTTGTGAGTTCATGGCTAAAGTCAGGGGAGAGCCCACTAAGGCCGAGTTCCACAGTACCTGTTACAGAAGTCATTCGAGCCGGGGGAACGATCAGCCGGCACGGGATGACTAAGCAGCTATCATGGACAGCAGATATTTTCTCTTTTTATTCGGTGGAGTTGAAAGATTCTTCTCTCTTCTCTTTATCCTAAAATGGGCTCGTGATGATTCTCACATAAACATATGATAGGAAGAGAATGAACGCTCTCTAATTAGAGAGCATGATCTCAATTTCGAATCTGAAGCTCAGCATTCTTATTACATTTTCTTTTCCACCATAAGCAGCCACTCGACTCTTATACATAAGCTGGATTTTTGGTGGTGTTCAACCACATCGTGGAACCCAAACTGTACCGCTCTAGAGAGGCATGTGAAAGCAAAATCAGGTGTTGCTGCTGCTGTCTATGTACCTTGATACCAAATCGTCGGCATCTTTAGGATACAGGCAAGATACATAGCGAGATATTGGTGGGATATACCAATCATGATAGTCCACGTCTTGGTAGTTGTACGCGTCGCTGAAGCTGAGCCCAAACATAAAAAGCAACGATAAAGGATAAGTACATGTAACACTGGCACAATGCATGGCTGCGGGAAGTCCGGAGTACGAAAATTTGTTGCATCAAGTGAGGCGTACCATGATGAGTATCTACACACGAAGCTCAAGACTCTGCACAGTACTGTTGAAACATGCCCATCTTTGGGAAAAGGCAAGATTCAATACAACCATATGATAATAGATCATTGCTACCATTTCCCAGCAGAACATAGGAGCACAGCTGTGCTCAACTCAACACAAATGGAGGGTTGGACATTGTGTACTAAGCGCCAAAAAGTTGGAAATTTAGTGGACACGCGCTTATCTGTCACCTAAGTTTAGGTACTGTAGACCCATATCCTAGCACCAAAATTTCAGACCCCAATTTGGAACTGGACGTCATCTTCAGAGTGCGTCTGTTCTAAGTGAGCAGGGGTTTTCAACTCCAACTATTGCTCAAATCCTGGGCCTCCAAATTACATCCAACTTCCATCAGAAAACCCCAACTGAGCTCACCCATTACATCGATTATTTTCTTCGAATACCTTCATTCTTTGGATGTAGCCAGAAATGTCTTGATTTAGTAACGGTTCCATTCTTAATTGCTTTGTTTCAGCATCCATCTCCAGGCGCATCTTGTGCCAGGCCGGGCAGCCTTCAACCAGTGTAGAGTCTTCTCATGATGGACTATCCTACTACTTCCTGGGCATCCCAGGCTCCCTCCGCCGAAAAAACATCCGAACTATATATCCGCGACTACCCTCATCGATCGATTGCGATTGTCTCCTCGACCCACGCTCTGATTCTGCGGTATACTTCCTCGACCAGTGAGGCTATCGCCAATGGCTCGCTTACATCTGTTGTCGCATCTGCGCGACCTCGTGGTAACGGAGGCGAGACACTCGTTCCCAAATGTATGGCCGAGTTCGCGCCTGTCTCAAAGGGACTACTCCAGGACTTCCGTCGTCTGACCCATCGACCAATCTACGGAACGCTGGGCTTGATCTCAGTCAACGGCGAGGTCTTCATATCTGTCATCACACAAGCTGCAAGAGCAGCCACGTTGCGACCAGGCGAGACGATCGAGCGTATTGCTAGCGTTTCGTTCTACTGCCTGAGCAGTGCCGACTATGACGATGTTGTGCCTCTCGACCCCATGGATCCGGAGTATTCTGATGCGGCCTCAATACAGTCCGCTCCATATGGTCAAGGTCTTAGGGGTAGAGATGTGGTCGTTGAACACCCATGCCATGAACTGCGCAACCTTCTCAGCAACGGAACCTTTTACTACAGTACGGACTTTGATCTCACCAACCGAGTACAGGATAGGTATGTTGAGCGTTTATACCCCTGATTGAGTTAGTGCTGAAGTATGACAGGCCTATAAACTCGAACTCGTTTGAAATCGACAATTTTGACGATGGGTTCCTGTGGAATTCATATATGATCACACCCCTGCTTCAGTTTCGCTCGCGACTGATGCCTCAAGAAAAAGAGGCTCTCGACACATCGCGAATTCTCACATCTGCCATCCGAGGCTTTTGCAAGACTATGACTATCCCTCTAAGTGCTTCTCCCTTGAAGTCAACAAAAACTGGCATGCCCTCATTTATGACACTCATCTCTCGGCTATCATGTCGAAGAGCGGGAACTCGCTTCAACTCTCGTGGTATTGACGATGATGGACATGTAGCCAATTTTGTTGAGACTGAAACAACATTCTGGAGTCCATCGGGTGTTCTGTTCTCCTACGCCCAAGTCCGAGGTTCGGTCCCTGTATTCTGGGAACAGACGGCCGATCTCGTTCCAGGTCGACAGAGGATCACTGTTACCAGATCCCCTGATGGAACACAACCCGCATTCAACAAGCATTTTGAAGAACTTGAGCAAAATTACGGCGCAGTGCATGTTATAAACCTTCTCAGTGAGACAAAACCTGCCGAGGTAGAGCTGAGCAATCTGTATCACAATGGCATCCAGCACTGTCCCCTCAGTAGGCCAGGACCGGACGGATCACGGGATCATGCACTTCTGCGAGAGACGAATTACGATTTTCATGCTGAAACCAAGGGCCCAGTAGGATACGAGGCTGCCCGAGATATCCGTCGATATATTGAGGATTCTACTGACGCCTTTGCTTATTTCCTCGCTGAGATGGCTGGCGACTCTAAAGAAGATCTTCATGGTCCTGGCAATGGACGTATGGTTGTTGTGTTGCAGCAAGAGGGTGCTTTCCGAACAAACTGCCTGGACTGTCTTGACCGAACCAATCTTATCCAGACCATGATTTCACAAATGGCGGTCGAGGCATTCCTGGGGCACAAGGGCGAATTCGCGACGACAGACTTTTGGATGAGGCATGCCAGCCTTTGGGCCGATAACGGTGACTCGTTATCGAGGATCTATGCTGGTACGGGTGCGCTTAAATCGTCCTTTACTCGCCATGGCAAGATGTCACTTGCGGGAGCTGTAGCAGACGTACGCAAGTCGGTCCAAAGAATCTACCATAACAACTTCCTTGATCCTTCACGCCAGATCACAATCGACATGCTACTGGGTCGCCTTGTTGGACAAGCCCCAGTTCATCTATTTGATCCCATAAGCGATTACGTCTCTAATGAGTTGGCCAAACGGAGCGCCGAATACACTTCCTCCGAGGAGATCACGATATGGGTTGGAACATTTAATCTTAATGGGCGAACAGAGGGTGTTGATTCCGACCTGGGGCCGTGGCTTTTCCCAGAATCGATGGGAGATGCCCAGCCAGACATTTACGTAGTCGGATTCCAAGAGATTGTGGAGTTGAGCCCCCAACAGATCATGAACAGTGACCCGTCTCGCAAGAACTTGTGGGAGCAGGCTGTCAAACACAACCTCAACGAGAGACAGAAGAGGCTGGGCGGCGAAAGATACGTTTTGCTACGAAGCGGGCAACTCGTTGGTGCAGCTTTGTGTATCTTTGTCAAAACTCCGAGCTTGGCGAGCATCAAAAATGTCGAGGGTAGTGTCAAGAAGACGGGCATGTCTGGTATGGCTGGTAACAAGGGAGCTGTTGCTATCCGATTCGACTATGCCAACACTCACATCTGTTTTGTCACGGCTCATTTGGCAGCAGGATTTGCCAATTATGAGGAAAGAAACCGAGACTATGCAACAATTCATCATGGCCTGCGCTTTCAGCGAAATCGAGGCATTGAAGATCACGGTAAGTTTATTCTCGGGCAGTTGAGCCAACGGACCGGCTTCGTTTACTAACACTCACAGATGCCATCATATGGCTGGGCGACTTCAACTACCGTATCGGACTAAGCTCGGAGACAACCCGTGCACTGGTCAAGAAGCGGGATTATGAGTCCCTATATGAAAATGATCAGCTAAACCTACAGATGGTTGCTGGTCTCTCGTTTCCCTTTTATTCGGAGGCGCGCATCACATTTCCACCCACATACAAGTTTGACCTTGGCACTGACAATTATGACACATCGTGAGTCTAGCAATATGCGGGCGTCATGAACAAACTGCTAACAATCGGACAGTGAGAAAGCGCGCATTCCCGCCTGGACAGACCGTATTCTACGAAAGGGCAACAACCTCCGACAGCTCCTATACAACTCAGCACCGTTAAGGTTCTCGGACCATCGACCTGTGCATGCTCTCTTTGAGTGTAGAGTGAGCATTGTTGATGAGGCCAAACGGGAGTCCATCAGCCAGGAACTTTACCGGCGACGAAAGGCTGAAGTGGGCGAGGTCACCGCGCTCATGGGAGCTGATGACAGTGACGATGAGGACCTTATCGGTTACGAATCCGTCGAGCCTGGCCTTCCTCCAGCGAGCTCAGATCAGAAAAAGTGGTGGCTCGATAACAAGCAGCCTGCCCGTGCTGTAGTACCCATTCCCACTCCGAGGAACGGACAGGTAGTTGCACTCAACCCCAATCGACCATCTAACCCATTTGGTCAGACAGATGAGCCGGACTGGATATCGATACCTAGAACGTCGTCCAAGGCTTCACTGTCGAGCATTTCGAGCTCACCGTTTGAAAAGGTCAACCTGCCACATAACATGGCATCTACCTCGAGCATACCGCCTCGCAAACTACCTCCTCCGTACGATCCAACAGCACTAGCAGCCAAGGTGGGACGAATGGCTCTCGCAGATGACCATAACCAGAGAAGCCGCAGCGAGACGCCTCCTCCTCCTCCACCCCCTCGCCGTCAAACGGGCGGTATGACACAGCCAACATCGGGGCATGACATCCATCCCACCATCACCCGGACGCAGACCTTGCCGTCGCCAATGAAACCTACACCCTCGCCAGCATCGTACGCAAGATCACCCAGTTCTCAACGGTCCTCCAAGGCGGGTAAGTCTCCACCTCCGGTGGCCAAGAAGCCTGCACACCTCGCTACGATATCTCCAATGTCGAGTCCAGTGCCAAGCCACAGCAGTCTAGACGACGATTTCCGACCGCCTCTACCAACACGGGCGGCTACGGCGGGGTTGACGACTCACGGGGTCACGCCGTCCCGTAAACCAACGACACAGTTTAGTTCCGGGACCAACGGCTCCGGGCCCAAGCCATCAACGCCGGTGGGAGCAGTGAGCTTACCGGGGATGATGGGTGGAGACATGCGGAGTGGTCTTTCGGGTCGAAAGGCACCGCCGGCAGCTTATTCAAAGCCGCAGCCGTTACCACCACAGCAGATACAGTCGCAGAGCAAGCAGAAGCAGAACGAGCCTGTGGATCTCTTGAGCTCGCTGGACGAGAATCACGAGGTTGGTGGATGGGGGGCGTTACAGCCCAGTACAAGGGCTTGATAGGGGAGATGGTATTTTATGTCACATGCGGGTGTTGTCATTCATGTTTAGTTACTAGCAGGTTTGGGTCACCAAAAAGAAATGTGATTTCGATAAGTTGATCGTGGATGTTTATCTACATTGGTTGATTGCGTGCAAGTGAGCAGGTGTACAGAGTAGCTTGGGTGTATTTGTGAAGAGATTGTCGCGGTCAAGGGTAAGCTAGTCTTGTTCACTCGGGATCAATGTCTTGCCGAATCAAGCGTGACAATAGTTTCAAACATCTGCCATGTCAGTGATGAGTGTCAAGTGTGGATGTGATAAAACATGAAATGTAGGTGAGACATGGTGCGTCATGTGGACAAGTCGAAACTAATCATATGGGCACTTTTTATTGAAACCTTTTCTCTCTTTATCTCTCTTCGTGTGGTGCACTTGTGAGAGAAATTAGGGAACTTGATTTGATTTGGTAAATAGACCCGCCTTCTATAGCGCGAACGCCTGGCTAAGCCAGTATCTGGAAGCCAGACGCCACTGTGAAATTACATGATGCCATTTTCCCGCTCTTTTACTTTGGTATGGAATAAGTTTATTTCTTCTTTTTCTTCTTCTTCTGCTGATGACTTTATTCATCCATCTCTAATCTTTAATCTTTAGTCTGTGCGTGACATATGATGCTGTGTGCTGGGATCATTTTTCATAGTCCAGTCCCCTGTTTTGACCCTCGTGACTTGACGCCCCGCTCAATCACAATGACATTGTCATTTTTCTCGTATCAGAGAGCTTGAACCCCAGGATTTAATGAACGAAAAGATATGTAGGTAATCAAACTACTTTATTGTTCATTACTCGCCGTCAAACACAGGATGTCGTGAAGTGGTTGTTTTGTTTTGTTTTTTGTGCTACCATGAATAAATACCAGGTGTACTACCATAAATGTATATACAGTGTTACTCCCTATCACCATTGACTTGAGTAGCGTAGTAGCAGCCTGTAGTAACCAAGCCCTCAAGTATGAGTCGCGGCTTCCTGTCGTGTACGGTGTGTCCTGCGATTATCCGTAGAGGCTTTTCTGATTGCCCCTAAGTAGGTAGGTAGGTATGGTCCACCCTCCAGCTCCAGCTCTTTCCCTCCCCTCCCCACCACTTTACCTATGTAGGTATTCTGCCGTACTTGATCTCGCTTGACCCCTCCAGCCCAGCCTCTTTACGCCTTCCTTTACTTTTTATTCTGTCGGTCAACATGAACCACGCGACACCTGCAGAAGGTGGAAGGAGTGTACATGTATTGATCTGTTCTCTGTTTGATCTTCATACGAACCTAGTACATACCAGTAGTCCAACTAAACTCACGTCCGTCATCGACACAACTCTCACGACTCAGGGATGAGAAAAAAAAAAAAAAAGAAAGAAAGAAAAAGAGAGCGATTATCAAGTAATTACCCAAGAGGATCTTGATCAATGGTCTAGATCGTCAAGGATACCCTAAATTTCCCTGCAGATCGGTTCAAGGAGCAGGGGACCGACCAACCCGCACCCAGCTTTGGCACTGCTCTGCCCATGCTCTACAGTACAGTACCAGCACTCCCCTCTCCTCTGACCGGCCCGGCACGCCCTCGTCAAGTCACAATCTCTCTTACTCAATGCAATCAATCCCATCCCATCCCTCTCCCTGGGACCGAGGACCGACTCACCAGCACAACACAACACACAGACACAAACCTAGCACACCACTAACGTGGTACTAAAATCAGTACCTGACTCTTTCGAGGTGCGCCCCCCTTTCGACGGCGTACATACCAGCGTAGTATTGGTAGTGCTCGGCTGGACCTGGAGGGGGTACAACTGATTCGGTTCGACATGGGCAAACCATTTGATTGACTCTGGACGGACAAAACAAGACAAGACAGATAACCAGGCTAGACTTCTTTTAAGTCCTCCATTTTCGCTCGTCCCGTTCTCTTCCTCATTATCCTGCGCTCTGGCTCTTAACTTATCTCCTTTCCCATTCCCCCCTTCGGTACAAAGGGGAAAAAAAAAAACAATACCAGCGAGCGATACTATAACAATTCGACAACCCCTGGAACTTGCGTCCCATGTTATTCGTCTGTTCTACTTGCTGTTCAATCATTCGAATCTAAACCAAGTACATCCGTCTCCAATCTGCAGCACGCGATCCAGATATTGCGACTGTCGTCGCATTGAGGGGCTACATCGGCATTGGGATACCCCAGAAATCCGGTTTTATTCCACATCGTTGTCGACATTTTCGCTCTCACAACGACTAGCAAGTGCCCATAGCACAACCCTTGTGAATTCGAAGCGATAGTCTCAACGTCGTAATACATCATACACCAAGTTCCATCATACCAAGGGGTGATCCTCCTATGCAATCATAATCAATCATCACACAAGTCACTAAAACGACAATCATATCGCAAACACAATGGCCGATGCATCAACACCACCTCACCCCCCTCGCTCGAGATCCAACCCTCTTATGCCCCCCGCGAAGCAAGAGCGTATTCACGTTTGGCGCACCGAAGTCGCTTCGGCCCTCTCTCTCCCTCTACCCTATGACTCCCCGTCTCTAGCATCCTCACTCTCATCCTCTGACCACGACACATCGCCCGAATGTCCATCACCTTCGCCTTCCCGACCTCGCACTTTGTGGAAGCGTCTTAGCTGGAAATTCAGCTCAAAGAAACGCTCTGCTACTAGCCCAACCGCCACCACGCCGACAACGGACGCTGGCAATGATCTAGGAAGGACGGCCATGTATCGTGGTCTCGAAGATAGAGCTCGACGCGGCGACGGTCTGGACGAGGAGCCGGGTATTTTGGAGAGGGATGACGACGAAGCCGCCGCTCGGGGGCTCCGTGGAAAGCAAGAGAGGTTGCTACGGGCCGCCAAGCTATTGAACCAAGGTGCGACAGAAAGAGATGTTGCTGCGGAAGCCCAGCAGAGCAGGAGGCCCAATATGGCAACATGACCAGATTCCCTCTGAGAGAGTTTCTCGTCGTTTATACCCCTTCTTTATGAGCAAGACGTTAGGATTTTATGACAACCCTCAACCCCTTGTCTTCACCTTCCACCATTTCTTTTTTCCCCCTTATTCTTGACAATTGTTTTTGACCCTCTATCATGACTCTGGAGGCTGGCAAATACTCATAATAGGCACCCAAAGATCAATGTCGACATGTGTCACGATGTAGCGTTTTATTGTTTCATTAATTGACGTCTTAACAGACAAAATAAACACTGAAGATCGGTCTTACTCTTTTGACCCGTTGCTGACCTGTGACCATTTCTCTCTAAACTTGACCTGTTATTCGCCAGGAGCATTCTGTCACTGGCTCTGGTCTATTCGCGAGGATGCGTAGTTAACGTGCTCGCCGCAAAATGAATGGGCAAACTTCCACAAGGATTCGATATAACCCAGCTGCGACAAACACCAATCCGTGCATCAGAAACTGACCGTCCATGACAGATAAGAGTGAGGGTCACTACGGGCTTCAAAAGGACAAAGGAGTGAGTAGGAGCTTTTTTTTTTTCAAGTTAAAAAGTAAACCTTGCCTGTCTCCTCAGTGTTTTTGACCGTTCTGCGGACATGAACAAAAGGTAGGTAGTGTGGTTCGAGGTTGGGATTTTGTTTGTTTAAAAAAGGGGGAGTTTGAGATCTGGTGGACCTAAGGATTAACATGAAATAACAGCCATCTCCTTTGTCTTCCTTCTCCGGGTTGTGTAGGAAAAACCAAGCCGACAGACATAAAAACGTGAATAACAAAGTGTAAACATCAGAGGTGTAAAAGGAAACTGGTGTAAAAACAAAAAGACAAAGCATTTTCTCATGTTATCCTCCCATTGTCTGGTAGACATAGAAATCCTCCTAGGACGCTTTCTCAACAACTAGACATCAGGACGGAACGAGGAAGAGGGAGAGAAGAACACATGGGGGGCCTAGGTGCAGAGCAAGTGAAAGATGATGAAGAGGGAAGTCTTGCGATTTATTTGCCAGGTACACACAGTCGTTACTGAGCGTGTCCATCGAAGAAAAAATAATGAGATCCACGAGACAGACAAACAAACAAACCAGTCGATAGGTTGTCGTTTGCACTTTCTCTTGCCTGATCCAAACCAGTCGTCCTCCCTCTCCCCCGCCATGAAAAAAGCAACGCACTGCGCAAAATAACAGAGTGCCTCGTACTATCATCCAGCCCGCCCAAGACAGGCCCAGCTATCCGTTTGTCCAGGGGCAGACGAAAGTAGCCGTGGCGAAAAGTGCGTTCCGGTCAAATTAAGCCGAAATGCATGTGGTATCGGGTGATGGAAGATAGATTAAGAGGCAGCAGCGGGAGCAGGCTCCTCAGCCTTGGGCTCCTCAGCCTGCTGCTCAGTGGGCTTGGGGGCTTCGCCCTCCTCCTTCTTGGGAGCGTCGGCGGCACCGGTAGCCTCGGCCTCAGTGCTGTCAGAAGAGGTCCAGAGGGTGAGGTTGTCGCGGAGAAGCTGCATGATCAGAGTGCTGTCGCGGTAAGACTCCTCGGACAGGGAGTCAAGCTCGGCAATAGCATCGTCGAAAGCCTGCTTGGCGAGGTGGCAAGCACGGTCGGGGGAGTTGAGAATCTCATAGTAGAAGACAGAGAAGTTGAGGGCAAGACCGAGACGGATGGGATGAGTAGGGGTGAGCTCAGTCTGGGCAACGTCGGTAGCGCTCTGTGGTTGGGCAAACATGTCAGTGAGGGGCACGCAGAAAAAAAGCGACCCAGGTCCTGCCTGGGACATGTGACGGCGGGGGAAATCAGCCTTACCTTGTAAGCGTCATGAGCAGCGGTGGCAGCGCCCTTGCGCTTCTCGCCAGAAGCGAACTCAGCAAGATAACGGTGGTAGTCACCCTTCCTATAACAAGGTAAAAATGAAACCCAGGTCAGCAATAATCCATTTGAGGGGTCGATGATTTGATTTGGTGAGTGGGGGTCCAGGCGTATGCGAGAACGACGAATAGTGTGGCAGACGAGGGGCCTCAGGCTAGAGGCGGGGGGGAAGGATTAAAACGCACATCTTGTGGTAGAAGACCTTGGACTCGCCGGTGGCAGCGTTGGGGATAAGAGCCTCATCGAGGACGTCGAGGACATCCTGGCAGACACGCTCAAGCTCCTGCTCGATCTTGCTGCGGTACTCCTTGATGGTGGCAACGTGCTTGTCGGAGCCCTTAGATTCCTCCTTCTGCTCGATCGAGGAGATGATGCGCCACGAGGCACGTCGGGTACCGACGACGTTCTTGTAGGCAACGCTGAGGAGGTTGCGCTCATCGACAGTGAGCTCGCCACCAAGCTTGGCCACCTCCTTCATGTAGGTGACCATCTCATCGTAGCGCTCGGCCTGCTCGCAGAGGCGAGCCAGGAAGGTCTTGCTGTAATACGGAAACACGTACGATGTCAGCGATACGTCGTCTTTGCGGGCGAAATCGTGCCATCATCGACGATTCGAGGCAATAGATAGACAGGGAGCCGGATGATGCGGCAGAGGGGCCATTTGGACAAACCTTTCACGCTACAACAGGTACATAGTTAGCATACTGAAGTAGTTACGGTCAACAAGATAGGGATGAGCGAAGGTTAGAGCAGGGGCAGAATGCTGTGATAAAGCCGACCATCATGCGGGGGCTGTAAACAAGAGAGCAGATTGATAAACACATAAAATCCGGAGCCAACACCGTTCAAAGATCGCATATCACGATGCCTTGAGTTGTGATACCGCCAAAAACAACAATGTTGAGTCGGACTGAGGGGTTGTGCGGCGAAGAGGGAAAAGGGCACAACAAACAGCATGGGAAAGAGCGGGGAGAGCTGGGAAGAGCTGGAGAGGGGGTGGTACTGCTTACCTCGGTGGTCATGATGATAGATTGAAGGGATTTGGTAAATTAGAGGGGGATCGTGAGAAGGAAGAGAAAAAACAAGATCGAGAGGGTAAAAAAAAAGGTTGAAGATGGAAATTCGGAATTTGGAAGTTTTGGGGGGTTTGCGCAAGTAGAATGGAGAGGGAGGGATGAGATGTGAGAACGGGGGACGTGGTGGTGGAAGTGGATGCGAGGAGGAAAGAGAAGAGGGACCTTTGGGACCTTGAGGTTCTGGCTGCTGTGGAGGTGGGACACGGATCAGGCTTTGGGAGCAGGCGCAGTTAGAAGAGCCATGTGTGAATTTTTGGTTGACACTTCATGGGGATGGGTGCCTATTCTCTCTTGCTCTCTGGCATTGTGACTTGTTCTAGCACTTCTACTAATGAATCTAGGAGGGGATGATTTTCAGGGCTGTCTCTCGCTAAGATGCTGAATTTACAGGGGTTCACTGGGCTTGTACTCTTGGGTGAGATACGGTACGCCCTCGAAATGTCAGCGGAAAGGACCCATTTTCATTGGATTTTTTTTTCCAGGGAGGGGAAGGAGTTAGTGAATGTTGCTGCCACAGGTTCCTCTTAACATGCAGGTTTTTTCTTTTCTTTTTTTTTTTCTTTTACTCCTCCTGCCAGCTGGCAAAACGTTAGAGGAGAGCGATTTTTAGACTTCTAACGTCCTTTTTTGTTGAATCCGTCATACCAAGAACTGGGCTAGTGATTATCCAACGATATAAAAAAAACAGTCTTTTATCTCAGAGGCAATATTTATACAGCTCCTTTCCTCAAATTCACACACAAACGAGGGGCAAGCTGAAGCTTCTCGTCAACAAAAATAAAACAAACGGTGTGCGGCTCAGTAGACTTAACCGGGTTGCCAGGTGCGAGGGCGTTAGGCGTTGGGGGGAGATGATGGCAAAGGAGGGGACCCTGTACAAGTACCCGGCTTTTCCATTCCTGCAAAGCCCTGCTGGGTTGAGTGCCACGTGAGCCGAAGGCCGTATAAACAACAAAGCAGGGGTAACAGAGAGAAAATACGCCAGGTTCCATGCCTTTCACCCCTCTTCTACTGTACCTCAATATTGGACAAAAAAAAAAACAGTATCGTCACTTTTGTATTGTTAAGGCTTCTCTAAAAGTGCTCATCTCGCTCACTTCTATTGGATATGAGCTACAGCAATTTTCCGTTTAATTGTTAGCACATAGTGGGGGTAGTATAATCACATGGCGTATCCCCCCTTTTTGAAGCATCAATATCTTTTTCATCTCTTTTCATCTCTGACATCCTTCCTATTGTTGTTAGTACTGGCACACACTTTTGATTGTATGGTTTCAGTTCTTCCCCCTCTTTGTTTCGCCTGTCCACGAAACATCCGCCCAAGGTTTCGCCAGGGCTAAATCCCTAACAACTTACTTTTTCTTGAACTTCACACATGTGACCTACAAGTTCACCTAACTGCCCGGTTTTTTTTATGCTGCTAGGCAGTCAAGTAGAGAAGACGTAACCGGTTCGAAGGATCAGCAGAGAACGCCGTCACGTCACCCCGAACAACGAAGGGAGTAGGTAGTTGGGCAGCAGCATAACACAAGCATTTCCTTGGTTGTAGACGCTCGACACTCATTTTCCAAGCGCGCACGCGAGCATGTCAGTGTAGCCTATGATTTCATAGCAAACCAATCTTGGCCTGTCCTTTGTTGTTTTTGATAACCCATGAAACCAATCATCTGACAAAATCAACGAACCAATCTCGACAACAACTCAGGTGTAATAACAGTAGAATTAAACAGTGACAGAGATAATTACCGCTCTCATCTCAGCGCCAATTTACAGGCACCTCCACTAAAATTCGAATATTGGCCGCTATTTCAATAATTAGTAGGGGCCTGTCGGTGGCATGAACTATCCCCGTGACTCCGTAAATAGGTTCACCATTTGAAACAACTTCTGGTTGTCTATACAAAGGAGAAGGTAGGGTAACAAGCTTGTTGTCAATCTATCCTCAACCATAGTTTTTCTTTTCTTTTCTTCTGTCGAAACAGTTTCTGTTTCCCTGAAATAAACGGCTTGGCTGTTTACTGGCTTGAACACCATAAAGAACAATACATCTCGTCTCCTATTCATCCCTATTGCTCTCCACATCCTCGGGTCCTGAGCCAACTCTACTCTACCTAGCCCATTATTTCGAAGACAAGGGTCCTGGCACGACCATGGCCCCCTCTTTTACAGACTCAGCGAGCATGTTCAACGTGTTCCTCAAAAGAAACCTGTTTCTCATCAGCTGTGATACATACCCAGCTCAGCATGAAAGATCTAGACCAATCTTCTCTCTCGTTCCATTTCTTTGCTTTTATCGCCTTCTTTCCCCTCTCCACCAACCAAAAGACTCATCCTGGCCATCACCATCCCTGAGTACCATGTGATCTTGTTGGGTAGTACAGCCCAGTAAGTTCCGGGGCGGCTCGCTATCAGGGCCCGAACCCACCAGACTATTCAACTTTGACCCATATAAAAAACGAACCAGTTCTATACGGACGGGATCCTCGTTGCTTGTGCGGCTGCGGGAAGATGAAGCCGGTGCCACCTCAATCTAGTGGATCATCTTGATCGCCTCAGCCCGAGCGCAAGTCTGTGTCGTGGCGAGCGTTTGTGTGTTTGTTAAAGATGTTAAAGTCAAGAGTCAACATACCCCCACTGATCGATGGCTGTGATGAGGTTGGGTTGCTGTTCCTTTCTGATATGCAATGTGTAACAAAGATAGAAAAATCCTCACTCATACGTATCGCTTATCCGCCAAGACACACCGTTAGAACAAGATCTCTGATATTGGTGCTATAATCCCGCAGAAAGGCAAAACATAGACAAAAGAGCACACAAAAACCGTGGTATCATAAAAGAGAGCTCTCCGAACTCGCATGCAAACGCCTGGCTGTAAACACATAATAAACACCCTTATCACAACTCGCCAGCTTTCCGTTTATCCTCCCGTTCACGTCTCCAGTTTGCAGGATCCCCTCCTGGTACACAGAGCCCAAGTCTCCAGAAATAATCTCGATGGGCAAACAAGATCTGCCAGAGCTTCAATCTTGATGGAAACATCCGTACATTTGCCTGGTCGTCATCGCTCACGTGAAATAGATTCTTCAACTGTTGCCAGAAGCCTTCGTCTCCCCTAGAACTGCACTCAGGATCCGTGTCGCCGACACACGTGAATACGTCGTCTTCTGACGGTGAGAGTTTCTGCTTGGCGATGTATATCTCCCCAGCATGTGGTCTGTAACCCCATTCGTCGAGAGGCAGCAGAGGCACAGGGTCTTCGTTGTGGGTCACTCTTCGGTAGTCTTTGTTCTCGGGGTTTCTCTGCCCATCTAGATCAAACACCTCATCCACGAAGCGAGCGAGCCCGTAGTTGCCGACCCGGGGCTCCCCAAACGTTGTCACAATCACGTCGTCCCATTCGAGAGACGCTTTCAGCTCAAGCGCTGCAAGACACGCAACTGCACCTCCAAGGCTGTGGCCGACAAGGTGAACGGGATAGGTAGGATGCTGAACACGGAGCTGACGAAGTTGCGGGATGACTTGTTCTCTCGCATTCTTCCATGACTCAAGAAATCCCATATGCACAGTGCAGTTTGTACACCTATGCTTTGGCTCCTCGGGAGGTGCGCCATCACCATGATCTGGATATGGATACGGAACGTACTTTTGCGGTACAGTGCTTAGGTCCACGATCGTGTTGGCAATGCTATACGTGCCACGGAAGGCTACATATATAGCGGGCTTGGGCGAAGTGTTGTCTTCAGATCCTTTGCCATGGTCCACTGCGATATAGCCGCAGCTGTCACTCATGAGGACGCCAGTGTTCCAGGTGGTGATAAGTGACATGGTAGGGAAATCTGTGCAGCGGGAGATGCATTCGAACGGTTTGCTGACACCCGTGCCTGCGGTGCCTATGCAGTAGGTTATGTCCACGAGGCGGGCAAGACGCTCCAGTGAGGCGAAGAGGGAGACTGAGATGCCGTTGGTAGCAATGCCATGCTGAGAACAGAGGGCGAGGATCGGAGAGACGAGACTGGTCAGCAAGGCGAAAAGCCCTGACCAGAACAGATGGACTCGCATCGTATCTGAGCCCGATAGGTATGACTGCGGAAGTTGAGTGTTAATCAAGTGTAAATCGGAGCTTGTCTGGCAGCACAGCAGAGCCTAAATGATGTCCGACGTTGATACTACTAGTGATAACCGATAACAGGCCGTCGTCGGATCCAATTGCTAAATATCGATGATTGTGGGCGAAAATGCGATGTCGATGACAGTTGATCAGAGCCTCGGTGCTCTGTAGAGAAAACTCATGTTGTCAGCTCGTTGGAGGAGGAAATGAGCATAGATAATCAGATGTCACGATGATATGGAGAGTAAAAGACTCTGGATGAAAACCTCAATGACCCTCACAAGTTTTGAGTCAGGTTTAGCAATGAACGTTTCGTGACGAGGTCCCGTGATGATGGAGGGTGAAAACTTGTTGAGGTCATTCATTTGGACCTCCGGCCCGTCGTCGACATTTCTAGTCCTGTACCTGATGTATCCGGCGCAATTGAGTGGCTGGGTCAGGTACCGAATGAGGTCGCCCTGATGCAGCGGGATGCACACTGAGCTACAGGGGGGTTCAGGACTGACTGTGAGTGGCTACGGGGCAGTTGCTACCCCAGATTCTACAGGCTTGCTCTAGACCATCTCTGGCATGGCGGGTTTGTTTCTTTTCCACTTCTATGGTCACGTTTTGACTACGACATGGCACATTTCATTGATGCTTCTCAACAAATTTGGAGGCTCTGGTCGAATGATGAAAGAAGCTTGGTTCGAAAACTGGAATACGGTTGTATAGACATTTCCATGTAAGATTACCTATTAGGCTAGCTATTCCGATTTGCTCCCTTCGTGTTCCCTACTCAGTCCATGCTTAGAAGCTCGACGCTTTGTCTCCAACTTTCAACCATTCTAGGCAGAAGGTGTATCTCTCACAGGGTTGAGGCTCGTGAATAACGATCGGAAGTCGGTCGAGTTGGTGGTGCAGCTGCCTGACACACGAGGACAGTTGACTGGAATCCTGACACTACCGCCCACCTCATAAGTAGCCGTTCTTACGCTAGTTGTTAGCACACAAGCACATCGCAGGCTGTAAATAGCAACTGGTTCATGAGTTAACTTACCCATCTTGCTGGATGCAGACCTTCTCCATCATCCACAGCTTGCCATCATCGTCGTCCCAGATGAACTCAGCAGTCGTGTTATCACACTGATACCTTGGCGTGCCGTTACCGGGAATAGACTGAGACGTCGAGTTGAAATGACACGACGTTGTGAGCTTTGTGTCTTCGTCCTGGAACACAAAGTCAAGCTGTGACAACGTCTTGCCGTTATCTTTTGATGCGGCTCTAAAGTTGCGGATGTGGTAGACATCGGGAAGTGTGCAGCCACTCGTGGCGTCGAGGGCTTGAAGAGATAGACCTTGGGGCACAGCGTAGGCGTGAGCGGCCCAGGCTGTCGGGAGTGCAGAGAGGATGAGTGAGATGGGATGCATGATGGTATGATGAGAAGTTGATAAAGGTTTCAGGTAGGTATACAATAGTGTCGGAGACTAAATAGATGGAAGCGACCGATGAGAAGCAAGTTATAGATGGTATGGACTCAAGAAAGGTCTCAACTTGAGGAAGCAAGCGGTCACATATAAATCAACAAGGCACAGCATTTAAGTTAGCACAACGTCACAAGAAGGAACCGCTTTTACACGCGGCCCCAGTAACGATGAGCAAACACTCCGATATTTGATCATAAAAACCCCTTGCCGATCCCTAGAACGGATTATCAAAATGACGGTCTACTACACTGTAACGTCAATGAGAGGCCCTCGGTTGTCGCTGGTAAGGCTTCCAAAGAGAGGCGGGCTTTGAGCGCGGACTCATGTCGATCCCGTTTCATGTTTAACAAATCCACTGTGCATAGCTCATACGTGGAGACTGTTGACGATGAGCCGAACTGGTACGACATGGCCAACGAAGATTCTTCGTACTCTTTGTCTCTGATATAGGCAGGACTTGCGATTGTTTGTTTACAGGGTGAGAATATTCATGCCAATTTTGAAGGTGGGATTTCGGACCGTATGCTCAAAAAGTTGGAGATGAATAAACGATAGTGATACTGCAAGTCAAGATAATCTTTTGCTGGTATTGGTTCGTAATGACTGTAATTAATAGGTGCCTACTAACTAGTAGTAGGTATAGAGCACTTGGGATAGTCAATTGTGACAAGTCTACCACTGCAAGGCCTGGTTGATCATCCACTTGACTGCCTGTAACACCAGTATCTCGGCTGTCCGTCAGCTGCAACCTACAGTGGGTCTCGATCCTTCCCTTCCATCTTCGCTCTTCAGTCTTCACCCATCGCTTACCCTTCCTCACGTGACTCACACCACACAATTCCTTTTTTTCTCAGTCAATTCACTGTGGGGCCACACCGGCAAATCAATCGCACAAACTCCACCAAAACTTTTTTCCCGCGCTATCCATTTTCTCCCACGGCCTGTGAGACTCTCCTCCTTCTTTTCTCTCCAACCCACCGTTCGACTAACCCTTCAACAGCCTCAAAGCACAATCCAGCAACAATGGCCAAGGAAGCTCCCGCGAAGACCGGTCTGGCCGTTGGCCTCAACAAGGGCCACGTACGTTGAAACCACCTACCTATCTACCCTTTCTTCATTCTGTAAAGAAGCGATTCAAAAACAACCATCCTGCCCACGTCACGAACGATTTCCTTTTTATACATCGAAATTGTCGCGATCTCACCTCGTGGAGGATCTCTGCTTTTGAACAAAAACACAACTTTGAACGTTTTTATTTTTTGGCAGACGATGGACGCTGACTTGTGGCCCTCTCTTGCGGTATAACAGAAAACCACTCCTCGTGTTGTCAAGCCCCGTGTCTCCCGTACCAAGGGACACCTGAGCAAGCGCACTGCTTTCGTCCGCGAGGTCGTCAAGGAGGTTGCTGGGTAAGTCAAAAATTCTTTTTCCTCGTGTTCTCACTGTCTAGCTGTGGAGGCATTGAGTCGGATGTGGCATGTGCAGATGCGAGGAGGAGCGATTGGGATTTGCCCATGAATAAAATGCTCACGATGGCTCCGACTATGCTGCCTTGCGACGACACCACAACCGAAGCATACCACACGCATCATGAATCACTTGCTAACCATACTTCTCTACAGCCTCGCCCCCTACGAGCGCCGAGTCATTGAGTTGCTCCGCAACTCTCGTGACAAGCGTGCCCGTAAGCTCGCCAAGAAGAGAGTACGATATATAACCCTTTCCAGTCAGAAAGCATCATGATAGCTAACACAGAACTTCTAGCTCGGTACCTTCGGCCGTGCCAAGAGAAAGGTCGATGAGCTCCAGCGCGTCATTGCCGAGTCCCGCCGTACTGGTCACTAAATTACCCCTTCTTTCGAGGGACAAGATCTTTTGGGAATTCTGGCATTAAAGGGGTTCGCATGGAAACGGCGTGGTCACGACTTTTGATGGATTACAAAAGAGGCAAAAAGAATTTAACGGCTTTGATGGCCCACAGTACAGAAGAGGGAAAAAATCTTGGCTGTGGGCTCACCGGAATACCAAATACCATTTAAGAACAAACTCCATGGCTTGATGCTTGTGATTCTCGTCCCATTGGTGAATGTAACTGGTCACTGAGCGGTACACGATCGTCTCTTTGCACATGACTCTGAATAGATTCAATACAAAACTCCTTGAATGTATTCTATCTCTGTCTGCTGGACAATGTCATGCAAGTTGCTCACTGAATCATCCAGACGCCTTTCGTAAATCCTATACGTTATGCAGATGCCCCTTTGTAAAAACAGACGTATCGCTCTCGAGTTCTCGTATTGCTGCTATTCTACTTCTTACCCATCTTGAACCATTTGGGCAGTTTCTTGCCCGACTTGTCACCACTTGAGTCGCTCTTGTCGGGCTTCTGAATCTGCTGCACCACTGTATCATTATCCTTGTCGTCCTGAACGACTGGCTCCGGAACCTTGACTTGTTGGCCTTGCTGGGCCACATTGGCTTTGAGGAAGGGCTGCTTGCGCACAGCAGGGGGTACGTTGTCGTTCCATACTAGATTGACGAGGATACGGCCAGACAGCTTGTAAGTCTTGATGAGACTGTTGTTCGGGCTTGGGTCATCTTTGATTACCGCCTTGGTGCCAGGGAGCACAAGATGAAAGGGCTGATCGCTGTTGGCCATTACATGGCGAACAGCATCGTAGAGGAATCGACCAGTCTCCGCGGGCCCAATTTGCCAGTCGCTACTTGTATTGTCGGGGAAGCGGACCTTGACAAGAACTGACTTGATAGATGCTATCCTTGCTGCCTCGGCCGCCGCTTTCTCTTCGAGTTCCCTATCAGACAGAAGCCGCCTATTTCTGGAGCTCTCCTGCAAGCGCGCCTGATGGAGCTGAGCGTGAGCTATGGAGGGAGCAAAGTCGCTTTCATTAACTGGCTGAAGCGCGGCTGCTGGCGTTTCGTTTGTTGGTGCAAGAAAGACGTTGACGGGCTGCAAAGGGTCTGATTTGTCCACAGTGTCGAATTCCATGAGATCGGCTTGCGTTTGTTCGCCTGCTGATCCTGATTGTTGCTGTTGTTCTACCACTGGCTCCTTGCTCTCCTTCGACTCCTCGCTTGCTTCTGGTTGAGCTTCTGTCATCGGGACATCTGTAGTATCCTTTGCAGAATCTGATGAAGATTCTACCGCCGGCTGCTCGGCTGCTGACTCTGGCGCATTCTCTGGCTTATCCTCGTCGCCAATTTCTCTAAAGAAGTTGCTGATTTCCGTCATGGCATCAAACAGGGTTTGGTCCGTCTTTCGGTATGAGAGTCTAATCAACACGCTGCCAGAATTGTAGCCCAATTGTGAAAGGGTCTTTTGGAAGTCGGCAAAAGTTGACAGTTCCCGGCCCATGATATTCAGGACAGGGCTCTCGTAGTAAAGCTGACCGCCACCGCTGCCAGTGGCGCTTGTTGTTTGGGCGACCCCGCGAGCCGTGATGTTGATGTTCTTGCCATTGGATGCTTTACCACTCTCGAACTGGCGCAAGATCTTCCAGATAGGTATATCGCTAGGAAATTTCTGAACCAGGCGGCCTCCGGGGATTTCGCTAGCCTCAGGTTGAGGGAGTTGTAAGCCAACTTGAATAGCGGAGGGGGTATTTGATTTTTGAACGAGCTCGAGCTTGGCGCCGGGGATGAGGCCAGAGGTGCGGAAGGGTACGGATAGATCGACTTGCTTTTGACGATACCTGGGTGTTCTTGTTAGCCAGAGATTTCTGGGGATGCGATTTTGTGCATGGTGTATCTTTTCTCACTTTATAAGGTACTTGTCACTGGAAAGATTGAGCTTCCTGCAAGCTTCCTCTAGAACGTCGATCAGGTAGGTTCCCGGGTTGACTTTGATAGTGGTTCTTCGCAGGTCGGTAGCTATGACCACAACGTGGGAGGCCATGTTCGAGTAGATTTGTGCGAGTAGAAGGCTGCTACTATGTGGAGGAAAGATATGAGTAGAGGTGAAGATCGAATAGAGGTTGAGATGAAGTTGAAGTTAGGTAGTGTTACTAAGGTAGCTGTTGCAGGCAATGACCGCGGGGAAGTGCCGAGAACTCTAGGCTGGTTATCAGTGATGTAATTAAGCGGTTAATGTGTAGGTTAGGTGGAGGTGAGTTGAGTGATGACTGGAACGAAATAATCTAGGCAATGAACAGAGAAATACAGCAAAGAAAGTCCTATGACTGTTCTATTTTATTTTATTTTATCTTAACCCGTCATGCTTCGATTGGGGTACTTCACACGCTGGGTGTTCCCCCGAGAGCGGGGTTCTATTTCATGGGATGGCAATAGCACGTCGTGGCCCAGGAAGCAAGCTAGGCAGGCAGGTGCGGATGATGTGTAAGTAGACTCTGAATCTTCTAGAAGACGTGTTTTCAATTATTAAAGACATAAACCCGCTGCGCACAGAGCACATAGTCAAACACTGGCGATAACCACATGTAGTGAATATTTACCAACATATTGTGTGCTAAATTCCATGAAGGTTACGTCCCTGTGAGACTGCATTCTATCTATCATGGAACTTTTCACCAAGCTCATGCTGAGAGGGACGCAGTACAGAAAGAACCACGAGACAAGGAAGATTTGTAGGTGAGCTTTATCTGTAAAAGGAAAAAAATCCCTAAATAGGCAATCAAAGCAGGTAAATATAAGAAAGAATGAATACTACTATAGCAGCATCATCATCAAGCTCAGTGTATGTGCCCATTTCAAGGTGTAATTAATTATCTGTCTCGGCTTATCTAATCCTCCCCAGTCTCGAATTTCTAGGTAGTAGGCTGGCCACGCCAGACCGCGCCTGCCTTCAGCTCAAGCGCTGGTGTACGTACCCGCCCTGCACCCAACCCATTGAAGCTCCAAACCCGGCCAAGGTACCTCCACCAACCAACCAACCAACCAGCCAGCCCGACCTTAGCACCTCTACCTCTACTCTAGGCTCTAGCACCTACGTACAAGCCCGCTGGGAAGCTTCAACTCCATCCTCCCATCATCTCGACGCCTTCACGATCAAAGCAACCCTACTCCGAACCGGGTCAACGCATCGACGACACTTGACGAATCTATTCTCCACACCTTAGTCGTCTTCTGTTCACTGCATCGGTCGCTGATTGATACGATTGCGTTGCTGTCTACCTCGTCAACCTCTACATCTCCCTCCATCTTCATCCTCATCTTCCAATATCAACAGCCACCATGGTACGTCACCTCGACTCCCTCTCTCTACTTCTACTTTGAACAATCACCCACTAACTTGACTTCGTCACAGTCATCGCCCTTCTCGATAAGTTCGTCTCCCTCTAAAACTCCCCCGCCGGTGAACCCTCCCATGACATCCAACTAACCCTCCCTCAGACGGCGGCGCCTGCGTCGCCATGGTCGGCAAGGATTGTGTCGCTATCGCCTGCGATCTCAGACTCGGTCTCCAGGCCCTTACCGTCTCCAACAACTTCCCCAAGATCTTCCAGTATGGCGATGTCTTCCTCGGCCTCACCGGTCTGGCCACCGACGTCAGCACTGTCAGTGATCTCTTCCGCTACAAGGTCAACATGTACCGTCTGCGAGAGGAGCGCGCCATCGCTCCCCGTACCTTTGCCAACCTCGTCTCCTCGAGTCTTTACGAGCGCCGTTTCGGTCCTTACTTTGTGTCTCCCGTTGTTGCTGGTCTCGACCCCAAGACGGGCAAGCCTTTCATCTGCGGCTTTGACAGCATCGGCTGTATCGACTTTGCCAAGGACTTTATCGTGTCCGGTACTGCCTCTGAGCAGCTTTTCGGCATGTGCGAGGGTCTGTTCGAGCCTGATTTGGTATGCTCCTTGATCCGCATGACCAAAGCATATTGGTTATCGCCCTACCGCTCTTCAGACAATGCTAACAACTCCTACAGGAGCCCGACGCCCTCTTCGAGACCATCTCCCAGGCTCTGCTGAATGCCGTCGACCGCGATGCCCTTTCCGGCTGGGGCGCGCACGTTTACATTATCGAGAAGGACAAGGTCACCAAGCGATTACTAAAGGGTAGACAAGATTAGAGCGGTTGCATTAACGACGGGACACGTAGATACAGATGGCTGGTACAAGTGGTTCATGTATCTTGTATGAATAGATACTCGGTCAATATTTGACTTTGGGTAATGAGAGTGCTCAGGCACATCAAGAAACCAAGACCATCTGCCAGCATGGATGACCCAAGGTTGTCCCGGCATGATGGTTCAATATGCCAACTGACACTGGAACCACCATCGGAATCACAACATAATGACAATTCAAATGAAAAATTATTTAACGACAAATGTGATTCAGTATTTAACATCTAATGTACGAGGTTTTCTTTCCTTCTTTACTTTGAAGTCGCTGGCTCTCGCCCACTCCAATCTATCTCCATTCACATATACGGTTTTCCTGTACGGGTATATGCAACCTCAACTCCTTCCCCCCTGGCCTGAACCAGTCTATATATCTCTCTACTTTAGCAAGAAATCTATTGTTCCTTCTTAATCTTGTGCGAGTCGATGGTGGTAGTCTGTACAAAGAACTGCCTCTCGACAGCCTTGAGCACCTCGTCAATCAAACTGATGGAGCGGTTAGTAAATGATTTGTTGTTTGGCGAGACAAGAGGGACAAGAACTTACACGACGGGTGCGCTGATAGCAAGAACTGCCTTCCACTCCAGCCAGTTGAGAGGTAGAATGGAGAACAAGCCCTGCAGGAAGGGAATGTAAAGCAGAGCAAAGTGCAACGCCATAGACAGGGCAATGGCGTAAACAAGCATCATGTTCTTCCACAAGGGAAGGGTGAGGAGAGATTCGCTGGAAGACAAGGCGTTCATGGCGTTGAACATCTCAATAGTGACCAGGATGGACAGAGACACGGTAGAGGCAGCCTTAGCCATGTCGTTGGAGAACATGGCGCAGCCAATCTCGGGGAACTCGGTAGAGCAGTGGTGGAAGCGAGACAGCTGGTGGAAGGTGATCTGAGGACCCTCGGGGTTGTACATGAACCACCAGGCGTATCCTGCAACGGTAGCGAGACCGACATAGGTACCAATGACAAGGTAGCGGAAGAAGAGCCAGCCACCGATCAGAGGCTCGTCACGCTTGCGGGGTCGGCGCTTCATGATGTCGTGGTCAGGAGGATTGAAGGACAAGGCAGTGGCGGGGAGACCATCGGTGACCAGGTTAACCCAGAGAAGCTGGACGGGAACAAGAGCTTCAGGCATGCCAAGAGCGGCGGTAAGGAAGATGGAGACAACCTCGCCAATGTTGGAAGAGATGAGATAACGGATGAACTGCTGCGTGTTGTTGTAGATGGAGCGACCCTCCTCGATGGCGACCTCAATGGTAGCAAAGTTGCTGTCGGCAAGGACCATATCGGCGGCCAACTTTGAGACATCCGTACCAGAACCCATAGCAACACCAATATCGGCCTTCTTCAAAGCGGGAGCGTCGTTGACACCATCACCAGTCATGGCAACAACTTCATTGAGAGACTGGAGAAGGTCGACAAGCTTAGACTTGTGGCCAGGTTCGACACGAGAGAACAAAGAAGCACGCTTGGCGACCTCGAGCTGCTCGCTCTCGGGGAGCTGATCAAATTCGCGGCCTGTGTAGCTCTTACCAGTGAGGTCCTCGTGCTCGCCAAAGACACCGATCTGTCGGCAGATGCTCTCAGCGGTGTTGCGGTTATCTCCAGTGATGACAATGACACGAATACCGGCGTTCTTGCAGCGCTGGATAGCCAGGGGAACCTCCTCACGGGGAGGATCAAGCATACCAACGAGTCCAAGGAAAGTCATCTTCTGCTCAAGCTGGGCATACTCCTCGGTAGTCTTGGCGGAGAACAGCAGGGCGTTGTCGGAGACATCCTCAATGCTGGCCAGGGCAATAACTCGAAGACCGCGGTTACCGTACTGCACAACCTCTTTCAGCAGAAGATCAGAAATCTTCTGGTTGAGAGCGACTTTCTTGCCATCACGGCCGACCAGAGCGTGTGTGCAGCGATCAATGACAGACTCGGGGGCACCCTTGACCAAAAGCTTCTGCTGCTTTCCTTGGTTGACAAGGACTGACATACTCTTTCGATCACGAGAGAACTCATAAGTTGCGATGCGGTTCAGGTAATGCTCATAATGACGGCTGGCGTAGTGAACGCACTCCTCGGGTCGGGTATCGGTGGGTGCACAAGGACCAAGCTTCTCAACAAGAACGCGAAGGGCGCCCTCAGTAGGCTCACCAACGCTGGAGAAAGCGGCACATCGAGAGTCGTATGCAAGACGGGCATTGTTGCAGATCGCAGCAACCTCGGCCATGCTTCGGATGGTGGTGGACGAAGTAGGATCTTGAACGACTTGACCATTGGACTTGATAGCTCCGCGGGGGGCAAAGGTAGTTCCTTCGACCTCCAGCTCGACAAGGTCGCTCCCGTTCTCGTTGAGGTGAACAATCTTGTTGACACTCATCTGGTTGGTGGTCAAGGTGCCGGTCTTGTCTGAGCAGATCACGCTGCAGCTTCCAAGGGTTTCAACAGAAGGCAGACTTCGAACGACGGCATTCTTGGCAGCCATCTTTCGAGTTCCAAGAGCCAGACAGGTAGTGATGACAACGGCAAGACCCTCAGGGATGGCTGCGACACCAAGAGACACAGCAATCTTGAGATAGTAGATAGCACCCTTGGCCCAGCTACCGTGGCTGGGATCGTTGAAGTTGGGGATGTTGATAAGCCAAACCAGGATACAGATGACAGTAATGACCTTGGCCAAACTGTCACCAAAGTCGTTGAGCTTCTGCTTCAAAGGAGTAGGTTCAGAAATCTGGGCAGTGATGCTCTCATGAATGTCTCCGATAGCGGTGTTGGGACCAGTGAGAACGACGACTGCCTTGGCGCGACCAGTCACCACAGTAGTTCCCGAGAACAACATGTTCGTCTGATCCTGCAAGACAGCCTTGTCATCGTCAACAACAGCGGATGCAGTCTTTCCGACACTCTCGCTCTCTCCGGTAAGAATAGCTTGGTCAACGGCAAAGCTGTTGCTCTCGATGGCGATAACTCGGCAATCGGCGGGAATACGGTCGCCAACAGACACAGTGACAATATCGCCAGGAACCAGCTCTTCAGCCTTCAATCGGTATACCTGTCCACCATTGCGCAAGACGTTGGCCTCGTTTGCCGAATATTCCTGCAAGGCGGCGATGGCCTTTTCAGCGCTGCTCTCCTGCGAAACACCGACAACACCGTTGAGGATCAGAATTGTAAGGATCTGTTGCGAGCCAAGTCAGAAACGGTCTTTGAAGTATGATATCGATATCTCGGCGTAACTCACAACCATGGGATCGACGAATGCGCTCCAGCCCTCTTCCTCGTCGAAAAGGGCCAAGACAAAAGAAACGGCGGCCGAACCGAGAAGGATAATGACGAGTTGATCTTTGAACTGTTCAAGAATGAGCTCCCAAATGGGAGTTGGAGGCTCCTCTGGGATGGCTAGTAAAAGTCAGAGGCAATTCAAGTAGGTAGGCAGCAGGATGAGTGCAGGTTTGGAATGAGGACAACGTACAGTTGCGACCATACTTGTTTCGCAAGTTCTCAACTTCAGCGTCACTCAGTCCGGATGTTTCCTTGACGTTGAAGTTGGCGAGAACATCGCTAACAGGACGGGCGAATGCGCTCTCCATATTGTAAGCGGCGCGCAAGGCGAGCGCAAAGAGCAAGGAGTATGCAACTTCGTATGGAGGGAGGTCAAGCCAATGTGACGAAGAAGATATGAAAACCTCAGCAAAGAGTGAACTCTACGTGACAAATAGAAAAATATCACACCAGAGAGTGGTGGAAAACAAGGAAGAGAGAAAGGAAAGAGAAAGTGAAAAAAGAATGTAGAAGCAGGAAGAAGAGATGCGATCACTGGTTTCTTGTCATGGCAGCAAAATAGCGGGTTGCAGTAGGAATGAGGGTACAGGACTGATACTTAGATTTGTCACAAACGCGAACGGCAAAGCGAGCCGTAAAAAAAGAAAAAAGAAATAGCCCACGCACGTGGCAAGGTTAACGAAAGTCGACAAACCCGGTAATGTGAGTGGTGGGATTGACGATCTTGGTTCCCACCGCTTTCTTCTTTGGGCTGGGTCTTGGTGATATTTTTGAGTCTGTTACGTGCTACCCTTCAACAGCTTAGTGCTGGACCATGATGCTTTACAAAAAGTTCAACGTGTTCGTTTTTCTGACTGCGTAATTCAGGGCACCACTTATCTGCCTACATTTTCCACTTGTGCACTTGAGACAAGGAAGGAACCCCCGGCTTTCGGACCTCTATTTCATGGTATGCCAAGACTTCCCCACAGCGTCCGATTCAATTCAAGTGATTCGTCTGCCGTCATACGTAGGTCCTTCCACTCTACTGTTCTGCTCACCCTGAAGGCTGAAGATACACTAACACCAACAGGCACTCGTCGGAATATCGGCCGTCAACCTAAATAATAAGCATTTAGGCTACGTCGCCAGTTGCCTTGGGACCCTGGAACAAGAGGATAATACTGGTATGGGTAAAATGATGTGCTGACTGAAATATGTCAGTATCTTTTCTATGTTTTTGTCCTCTTCATGTCCACCTGGCAGCTCGGCAATTCTGGGCACGACACACTCCCACTAAAACATGACAAAATGATCCTTTCCCCGACAACTTTTTGATCTCTTTGAGCCCCTGAAAGTTGCTAAAGCAGAGGGAGTCCCCTATGCGCCCCCACTTGCCGCTTGGTTAGGTCTAGCCCCCCCCTCTGCACCGCCACTGTGCCGAGACAGGCTGGCTTACAAGCTGGATAAATCGGACCCAAGAGTGCTCATTACTCGTCTTGAAACACGATCCGATTTTACGTGTGCCAAGTTGAAGATGCCGGCCTGCCCGCTCTCGCCAATTGATGTTTGTGCTTCGTCTGTCAAAAGAGGATCAGTGGAGAGCAGCCAAGGCGTTGATATCGTCTTCCCCTCAAGAAAATGGATGTTTTGGACATGACTTGCGTACTCAGCAACTCGGGGTAATTCCAGCCTCTTCGTAAGCCAAGTTTTGCCAATCTAACGGCACCACCGACTGAGACGATATGCGAGTCGTGAGGGAGTTCAATACTGTATGTTTTCGAATCAACCTACGTGCTTGATGACTCAAACGCATGGGAAATATGGCAGGGCAATAATCAAACAAGCATGCCTTCTTTTGAGGTTTGTGTTCATGGATCATGATGTTGAATTGGGGATCAGTCACCTTACTTATAGGTAACAGCTTGGTAACTATAGGTTGACTATCTCAAAATCGACAGCTGCTCTATGCCGGCGCCTGATACCCATGCAGAGCATGTCCCTGGTAATTGACTACCTACTTACCTAGCGGTAGATCAAATTATATTGTACAGGCTTCACTCAACTAGTAGCGGCTTATACGCCGGTGTATAGGCTGGAGCCTCGCGAATTATACAAGGGCAAAGTTGCTCTTTTATTTGAAGGTTTCTGGATGGTTTGCAACAACAAGGACAAGGACAAGGTTGATCATTTGCTCTCCCAACCTTTACTGTTGATATGCTGTCTCCTGTATCACATGCATTCGGATCTCTTCAAGGCTGCGGACGAAGTCTCGATTCGAGCATACTTTCCTTCCTGGACGCTCATTCATCAAAGTCGTCAAAGTTACTGCAAGCCATAATGATGTCGCCATTCCCGTAGCACATCCGGTCCGATATTGATATCCAAACAGAGAGGTTGGCATAAGGAGAGATTTCCGGCCATCCCACAAGGTGATAGATACTCAAGTTTAAAGGCTATATGATCCCATGCTTTGAAATTTCGAACAAATGGGCCACTCCTCATGCAGAAGAGGGCTGCAAATGGGTGCGGTGCCATTCTCAACGTCGACACCTCTCTCGAGTTGTCGTGGCCGGTGAAGCACGGGTTTGAATCAGGACTGGATTTCTGAACGTCTCAGATCTCAAGGTAGATCTTTCAAGGTGATTCAACAGACCTACTAGGTAATATCATTTTATGGACTTATACTAAATATGTAGGACTTCTTGAAGAACATCGCTCCTGCCTGCTTGTCGCTCTTCCTGTCAAACCCAACTCAAGTCACGGCAGGAAAGAGTCATCGAAACAGCATCTATCTGTCCCTTACCTTCCATTAATCCAGTCTTCTTTTGTATAGAAGTTCTTTTGTTTAGCTGGACTGGCCTCCAGTTGTATCTGCTACAACTTGTCAACATCCATTCTTCAACATCTTGGTGATGCGTTGATTGTCTTTGTATTGCAGTTTTGGACTGTTCTTTGGTTTCTTGGTGCCATTTTTGCATTATCTTTTTTGGCTTCATCCCACCATTATATTTCTCGTCATGGCTCTCACTGACCTATCGCCTCTGCCATCACAGCTAGCTACACCCTGCAATAGCTCTCGACATCCCAGTTGGCAAACGGTGTTGCATGAGCCAGCAGATGATTGCCATAACTATGATGCAGACCATGTTGGTCAGATTGACCTAGCCGCAGTATTGGATAGTGGCCATTCTGGAGGGATTGAGGCGTTGACAACCTTCGACCACACAGCAGTTCAAGGTCTACCCCCTGAAGGAACATTAGAGGTACACACTCCACAGCTGCTGCCATCCGGTACCCCCATCAATTTGATCAAAAGCAGAGAGAATCCCAAGGCACAACCAGACGGCTCGAAACCGCCCTTTGGTAAGTGGATGAAATGGATAACAAGACGAGCAAGTCGCACAAAAGCAGCTGCAAGACTCCATGATCAAGAAGCCACCACCCAAGCACCCCCACGAAACGAAACTCTCGAAGATCTTTCCTACCATGGCTGCAAACACCGAAAATCTTCCTCCGCTTCCTCGTTTAGATTCGTCTCAGCTATCCGAAATGCCAGTATCAGCCTTGCCAGTGCCAGTGTTGTGGCTCATACCCGCAGAACAGTTCGAAGCTCCCGATTATCTCGGGCAGATCGCAACAACAGAACCTCTCTGTCTGGCTACCGTATCTCAGAGGACAACAACTCGTTGGATGGCATTGGGTATTTTGATGCAGCAGCCGCCACGCACTCTTTGCAGCGCCGAAAGATACTGGAAGAGTTGATCAGCACCGAAGAGGGTTACATTGGTGATATACGACTTCTCATGAGTGTAAGTCTCTCTCCCTTAGATGTTCCTTAGCTTATTTGTCAGGTTTATGTCAATATTCTTGCTGCACTCCCTGACCTTCCCGAAAACCTACGTGGTTCGATCAATCAAAACCTGGCAGAGATGATCAAACTTCATGATGAAGTATTAGGCGAACTGCATCGTGTCATTCCAGGCTCAGAGTATACCCAACCTGATCTTCCTCCGCCATTCTTAAAACCAGATCCCACCGAAAGCACTCATCTTCGAGGGCTAAGCCTGGACGGACTACCAGACTATCGAACTAGCATGCAATGGCTGCAGAGTGTACCCGGAATGATCGCAGATCCTCAGGTAGCAGCAGAGGTGGCCAAAATCTTCAGTAAAAGAGTATGTATACATCTGACACAGCGCTCGATCCTGTATAGCTTCATCTAATTAGCATCAGATGCACAGGTTCTTCATATACAAGGAGTATGGGGCCAAATACGAGATGATGATCAAGGACATCGCGTCGACTGACATGACTCTGCCTGGGTGGGAGTCATATCAGATGGGCTTAGAAACCCTGGCGGGCTCTACAGGACCTCATGACGCGCTTGACGGGAGCTTCAAGCGTTCGCTCACCATTGGTGATCTTCTTGTGAAGGTTAGTGTGCTTTATCTCCAACTGTTACAAGCTGACACCCTATAGCCTATTCAGAGAGTTTGTCGATACCCTTTATTGTTTGCCGAACTCTTGAAATGCACCACGATCACTGATTGTCCCAATTCACATATGGAAATTGAGACAACACTCATGAGACTTCGCGAAGCCACTGCCGAGATCAACCGTGCAACCACAGATGATGGATTGAGAGCCACGTTGGAAAAGACCTGGTTACTTCAAGACCGGTTGGTATTCCCTGAGCGAGTAAGTCATTGCCCTTCAAGGTTCGCAGCTCTCATTCTGATGAACCAAAGAAAATCGACGCTTTCTCAAAGAACGAAATTCGCTCCTATGGCCATATCCAGCTTTGTGGTGCCTTATACATCTGCTGGCAAGCAGAGGAGGAAATAGAAGGAAAATATATGATTTGCCTACTGTACAAAGACGTCTTTTGCCTGGCATCGGCCAGTAAGGTCGAACAGATATACACTATTCAAGCTTGCATAAACCTTCATCAGGCCCGGGTTGAAGCTGTTGATAACGGACGAGGTATGCCACTCATGCTTTCAAATTCCGACCCTTACTGAATCCTCCCAGGCTTACAGTGCCGCACTGCTCCGTTCTCTTGGAAACTCGTTTTTAAGACCGACCTCCAAATGTACGAATTGGTTATGGTAGCGTGTACGCCTCAGGAAGAAACAGCATGGCGGTGTCGCCTGGACCGAAAGAATAGCATAGAGCAAGGCAAAATACAGCCTGATCTTCACGGATTTCTTTCATTAGACCTGAAGAGTCTTGGTGCCGTTTTTGGAGGCCCAGGTATGTAGCACTAAATCAGATACCACTCGACTCTTTCTAACGAGTGCAGGAACCATTGCGAGACGAATGTCTATTCATCGAGCAAGTACAATTGGAGCCAACACACCGCTACGCCAGATTGTCCTCAAGAATACAAGCAAGATCAAGTCAGGCACAGGAAGCACTTTTCCAGTAACTGCGCTCAATCGATCGCAGTCAATGTTGATCTCGGGATCCCGCACTCCGGTCCTTGCACCGTCTCGGAGTGAGAGAGCACGACTGGAGATTCTCTTGACGCATGTTTGGACTTTGGATGTCCTTCCGCTACCTGACATGACATCAATCGCCCGTAATGAGCAAATGGTAAGGCGTTCGGCATCGACGATTATAAGAAAACTTAGCATCACGGGCTCCCTGGGTAAGAGAGCTGGAAGCATACGAAGATTGAGAGAAAGGAATGGCTCGAATGGATGTCCGGCTTTACTGGCACCCAACGACTCGAGTGAGGATGATCCTGATCTACCGGAGGTTGAGGATTGGGAGGGACGTCGTCAAGGTCCTAGACTTCGAAGTTCCACGCTTCCAACAACCAGAATAAAAACCGATGAGGATCTATGGTCACCAACACCAGATTTAGCTAGGCGCAGATCGATGGAAGCTTTGGCAAACATTCCGGGGTTGGACATTCCCAGGCCCAAGTCTAGCCCTGGAACGATTGGACTGCCTGACGATTCAGGTGTGCTACGATCAGCGACTGATGGGCCTTGGACGAGCTTGATACCAGCCTTTGACAGGTCGACTGTTGGCACTGGGACAGAGAAAAAGACAGAGCCTGAAGAGGTCCGTAGTCAAAGCCCACGATGGCTGAGAGTTGGTTCTAAACGAAGAATCAAGCAGGGACATGGGCATGGGCATGGGCATGGGCATGGCATCCGACACCTATTTCATTAGAGGGGATGGTTGTTTTGATACAGTGGATAATCAGTGGGTAAGGGTTTGTAGGATGGCAAATGTTTGTGTTGGACATGACTAGAAGCAGAGCAGTTGAGCATCAAAGTAGAAAGCAAGCCACCATTATTATAGCTTCAAGATCGGAGTATAGTTAATACATGTGGTCGAAGCAGAGAACGCTGGCATCTAGCTGGAGTGTCATATGATGCTGTGGATGTATGCAAGTTGGGTAGTTTGGTTGCTATGAGAACAAAATGGGCCGTGGCTATTGTCTCAAGTCATGATAATTCTTGCTTGTATCTCGGTGTCTGACTGGATCGATACAGCCTGGATAACTTGGTTGATTTGACAAATGACAGATGGTCAGGTACAAATAAAGCATACCTAGGGATTCATGGTATGACTGGGCTCAAAATTCGTTGGTCGTACAGAAAGTGAGAGAAGAGCGAAGAGGGTGGTGAGATGCATGATTGTCATGGATGGGGAGGGAGGGGTCGATTGGAGGTTGCAGCCTAGACACGCGATCGATCATGGAAATACCGGTAGAGTAACGGCAACAGACAGCCCTGGGATTTTAGACACGTTTCTCGAACAAAACCTGTCATGATCAACAATTGGCGAGGCAGGCCAAAGAAGGGGTAGGGCCGGTTCGCATCCTGCCACCTCATCTTCCTTACGTGAGCTTGGATTGAGGATGAGAATGAGAATGAGTGACGTATCTGGTGGGTTCCAGCATGCAGGAACGTAGAAGGTAATGGCAAGATGGACAAGACAATTCCATGCTACGCAAGGTCAATTCTCCCGCTCTAATTTCCAGGATAATAGAGACGATTGGGTGAGTTTTCCCCCCGCTTGACCAGGTGGAGAAACTCATGGGAAAGCTGTTGTTGTCCAGGGAAAAGCAGATGCTTTCGATGTGTGCTTATTCGTGTTTTCCTGGCTCGTGCTTGCTGTTGCTTGCTTGTGTGCTTGGAAGCTCCAAGGCCTGAAGCCCCGCGGCGGGGTACGTACATGCAGCTCCAGCCCAGGTCCAAGCCCAGTGATGCTAAGGTTTGTTGCGTTTGGAAGCTACATACGTCATAGCAATGTCTTGTAAACCTGCCCATTGTGTGCCCTCGTCACTTGTTCCTGCTGATCGAGCTCCTTCTTAAGCTCCTGGATCTTCTCTTCCCCTCATTCTCCTTCCTCTCTTTTTTTTTTTTTTTTCTTTTCTCTTCATCATAACACAAACAACTCTATCACTCTATCAACGAACAAGCGATCTCTACATTTCGTCTACCGAACCGCATAACCTGCTCTACCTTACCTACTATTTCCCACATTCAAACACATCTACACAGCAAAAATGGCCCGCGGCGAAGCTACTCAGACCAAGGTCCACTACAAGGGTGCCGATGAGGACTTCATCATCTTTGTTGAGGATCGCGAGACTTATGAGAAGTGGACCAAGGACAAGAGCGTCCCTCTGGCACACTTCGTCTCCTCCTTCAAGATTTTCGTGACACACGGGTAAGTCAATTGAGCACTTGTACCAGCAACTGTTCGGTGGCAGCAGCTAACATTTGGTTACAGACAAGGAGCTCAGGGCACCTACGATGCTGCCTCCAAGGCTGCTTTGGAGAATGAGTTTGGTACCTCCGACGAGGACGAGGTCATCAAGCAGATCCTGGAGAAGGGAAGCGTTCAGAACACTGAGGTAAGTCATGTCAAGACAGCCGATGAGCATCAGCATGGGTTATTTGAGCGTGTGATGTGACTATTTGCTAACACGTTGTCTTGTAGTTCCCCGAGCGTCAAGGACCCAAGAACGACTCCAAGGGCCCCATGCTTGCCCACTAGAAGCCTGGCAAAAAGTTTGCTGGACGATTACCATCAAGTGCGACATACAAAGCATGCTTGCAGCGATGTTTTCCAAGGGCTGCTTTTAGAACGTGAATGCTTGAGAGCATGTCAGTTCGAGCAAATATGAACTCTACCGTAACGGTTTTGATGAATAGCGTGTCTTTTGATTGGGCGGGTTAGTATGAGGATGAGATGAATTTCTCTACTGGCATCTGGGTATGCTCTGAAAGATGAGCTGAAATGAAGATTAGCGTCCGATGAATGATACTAGCCCTTGGTTTCACTACTTGAACTGGAGTCAATTGTATGAATGCGAATGTGAATGTGAATGTGAATGCGAATGATGTCGCGTTGAAGGACATCATGCGTAAGCATATGGTGGTGATATTACCATGATCTTTCATCTTAGAGTATGGGCATGTCATAAGGTTGGAGGGGTAACTGGACGATTGACAGTCTGACAAGATGGTGACGTTGTGTCAAGATGGGTGAGTTTTGAGTTGGTCTAGTTCTCACTTGCTGAAAGTGACCCACCTGGTACAACGGGAAGGATTAGAGTCATGTTTCTATTCTTTTTTTTTTTTTTGCACAGGCCTACTTTGGGGACGTTGCTCAAGTTCGGCAACCTCACGGGCCATCTTCTTTTTTTTTCCCCCTCGTTCTCCTGTTTTCTAAGTTAGGATATCCTGGTTTCATTAGTCCCGGACTTGTCAGTATTTTAGCTGGTAAACTCGACTCGTTCTTAATGTTTCTTACCTCCTTCCCCTGTAACAAGTTTCTTTCGTTTAGTTCCGAAGGCCCCGGGGGTGGGGCCGGAGTTCAAACCGCCGTCTAACAGGGGGTGTTTCGGGAGGCTGAAAAAAGATGAGCAGCGATGGGGGGGTTTGTTCTCTGAGTGTTTCGGGTGGTTGAACCATGGTGTTTTGTTTTCCTACAAG